>WNWU01020034.1:0-29924 GCA_012654045.1 Ptyas mucosa
AAAATATCTAGAAATTATTATGGTTAAGTGAGTGTTGTCCCATTTTATGATTTTTCTTGCCATAGTTCAAATCAAAGTTCAAATCAAAGATTTGATAGTTCAAATTAGAGATTTGATAGTTCAAATCAAAGATTTCTGAGACCAATGTTGAATACTTAAATTTCACCAATCCCAGTCTTAAAATGAGTTTAGAATCAGTGGGAGTCACTGATAACAATGAACTAACTAGCTACTGATAATGAGTCCAGTCCTGCCTTTCTTTTCCTTCTATCCAAGTTTTGCAAATACTTTTTCCAGGTATACGTTTTATTCCAAAGTATACAAACCATTATTGTTAGGGAAAAAATGGGTCTTCCAGGCAATTTTAAAAGACACTGTCAGAATGACTCTGCTCTCAGCCCCCCTTGTGGCTCCTTGAAAAGCACCCCCCCCCTCACATATGTAAATGAAAAGAATAAGCTTAAAATTCTAGCCTTTTAAAATTGAAAATATGGAGAATTGGGAGGATGAATATGAGTCACTAAGGGAGATGTTTCAAAAAGTAAGGGAGGCATTTAAGGTAAATAAAGAAGCAGAGAATTGGTTAGCTTGCAAAAAAAAAAAACAGATGAATGAGAAGCAAGAGAAACAAGGAGCTAATGAAAAGGAAATAATTGAAAAAAGATAAAGATGATTACACTGGGTTCAATAGAAAAAATGGAATAAGATGAAATATACTGCTAATAATTAAAAAGATGAGGGGAAATTTTGAGAAATATACTTGATAAAAGTTGCCTGGACTCCATAGTAGAAAATATAAAATTGAAAATGAATACAGCAATAGAGAGGGAAGGAGGAAGGAGAAGAGAGAGGGATGAAGGAAGGAGAGAGAGGGAAGGAGGAGAAGGGAGGTAGGAAAGGGAAATTAGAGTAGGAGTGAGGGTAAGAGAGGGAGGAAGAGAGGAGGAGAAGGAGAAAGGAAGAGGAAGTAGGGAGGAGGAGAAGAGGGGGGGAAGAGAAAGTAAGAAGGAAAGAAAAGAGAGGTGGTAGGTTTGAGGAGAAAGATTACTGTACAATAAAAAAAGATGAAATGGAAGAAAGGCAACCCCAAACAAGATAAGCTGCTGCCACCTCCACTGTGCTCCACCCTTTCTGCCTTGCCCTGTTAAAGCAATAAAGTTGATTGCTTTTGTTCTTGCACTGTAATTGAGCTTGGACCCAGCGACTCTAAAACATTCCGGTGTCAGCATGGCTTCCGTCCCAGCAATAGGAAATAAAGTGGTAAGTGTCTGTACCATTTGTCTTTGCTGGTCCTTAACCTGATTATATCCTTGCAACAAGATCATTACATACCAACAATGGAGAAATACTAAATATCCACATTGGAAGCAGAGGTGGGTTTCAGCAGGTTCTGACCAGTTCTGGAGAACCAATAGCGGAAAGTTTGAGTAGTTCGGAGAACCTATAAATACCACCTCTGACCGGCCCTGCCCCCATCTATTCTCTGCCTCCCGAGTCCCACCTGATCAGGAGGAAATGGGGATTTTTGCAGTAACCTTCTGGAGTGGGTGAGAAAGTGGTGATTTCTGGACTTGCTGATTGAAAAATAAAGGGGTCTTTCTAATGTAAGATTAAACACGGAGGAGAGATAATAAGTTTGTGGAGATTTTGGTACTCTCTGAACTTGGTGGATTGCTTCAAGCTGGGAGAGCACCATGGGCTCCATAGTTCAACCTGGAGCTTCATATAATCTATGAGATAAAAAGTTTTTTTCTCACTGATGTATAAGAAGGTTGGAAGTCACTTTTTAACTACTTTTTCCTTTTGTCTTTCTATTTCTGTTCTCTGCACATTTTCTTTTAACTTTAACTTTTTTCCTTCCTCTACCTTTAATTTTAGCTACATCAAAAACTTTAATAACAATTGTATTTTAAAAGATTTACTATATTCTACCTTAAGAATCCATCTCACCTGGGAGGGAAATGGCTTTTCTGTTAGTAATTCAGTAACTTGGCTGTCTAAATATCCTTTTCTGCAGAGTTTGGCCTCTCATCCCCATAACACCCTGGGCTAAACTGTCTAATCTGTCTTGATTCATTCTACATAGCTATATGAATCACTAAATCCCCTTTAAAATATTTGGAGTTAAAAGAATAACAAATTACATCTTCAGTCCAGGGGGTTGAACATAACCCCAATATTCCCGTTAGGGAATATTTCTCTAATGATCCTGTTCCATTTCTCATTTCTGCCTGCTTGTTTCATGAAGGAAATTTTCTTCTGGTTCTTTATTTCTAGCTGTATGATCACTTCCTGTCCTCACACCAGTTAACCATAGACTCAGCTCTGGTGTGTTACTGCCCAGTTGATTACACAGTAAGATCGTTACTGTACTTTCTCCTATCTAAAGATAAAGATGGGGTGGTTGCTATAAAATGTATCCTGTGGCACAAATATCTCTGGATGTGATCATTCACATATACACTGTGAAAAATGGCAGGAGGGATTGGATCTTCGTATTTTTTCCCCTACATACTCCAGAGAGAGTTTCAGAAAAAACTTCCAATGCTATCAAGGGTAATGCCATCCAGAGTATCTTCCCCCTTTAAAATTAAACTCTTTGCTACTTAAGCGCAATTGAGTGCTGTGTTCTGCTGTAGGGAAGAGAGGCAGGTTGGTGTAGTGGTTAAGGCATCAGCGGGCGGGGTGTGTGTGAAACGAGGGGATCCTGAGTTTTGTCCCAGTTTAGGCACAAAGCCAGCTAGGTGACCTTGAGCCAGTCACTCTTTCAACCCCAGGGAGGAGGTAATGGCGACTCCTGAAACCCAATTTCTAGCTGGTTCAGTTCCAAGCAGGGAGAAAGACACTGGGAACATGGTGGCTGATTGGAAAGATGATTTAATGGTGAAGCAGAAGCACATGGGTGGTTCTGGGCAGCTGACCACATGGAGTGGAGAGTCAGGGATATTTATATCTTCTCTTGGGCTTTGAACTTGAGCTTCCTGTCCCTGTTCAAGAACATGTATTCTATTGGCTGTTGTAGGGGTCTGTTGCAGTGCAGAGCTGGCATTAGATTTGGACAGTGAAGAGGTCGGGGAGGAATGTGGGCCAGTCCTGGAGTCTGGGGAAGGCTCCGATGATGGCTCTGAGTCGGAGGCAAAGCGGGGGCCAAGGCCATCTGGTAGTTCTTTGCTGCCTCCGGAGTCTGACATCAGCGAGGAAGAAGAACAGCATGAGCCTGTTTCCAGTGTGCGCATGCACAAAGCTGCCAGGAGACAGGAACAATTAAGAAAACAGGGTTGACTTGGGAGTAAGGCTTGGAGATGATTGGCCCCTCCCATAAGACATAAAAGAGAAGCAAAAGGGGTTTGTGAGCTTTTGCAGGAAGCAATTAGTTCATCTGTCTGATTCAAGATTTGAGACTTCAATTTGTGGCTCTGTGCCAAGTTTGGCCTCGCCCTGCATCTGGAAATTAGCTCTCTGGCAGCATTCCATGTGAGATAGGTGAGTGTTGATAACCTTCCTCTGAAAGACTGTTTATCAAGCCTTGTGGACTGTAAATGAAAGTAATTTACAGCTGTATGAATTAAAGGTGTTTGCCAGGAGTATGTTTGTGCTGTTTAATTTCTAAGGAAGCCTAGGTCAGAACAGGGTCAAAGCTAACCCTGTAGGTTGTCTGAGAAGTTTGGTTGAAGCCTGGATGCAATGTCCCCACATTGATTTTGCAATGTGGTGATCTCTGCTGCTAGATAATCCTATTATGCCCTGGAGGGTCATGTCTTAATCCCATCCCCTGGAGTTGAAGGTCTTTTGTCTTGTAGATAGGATGTCCCAGTCTTTCCCAATGGGCACCAAATATCTGCTGGGGACAGGGAGCTGGGGCTGAGTTTCTGTCTCCCTTAAGATTTCTATTTCTCTTTTAGGGGAAATATAATAATCTGCCTTTTTAAACATTTCTCAAAATATTTCATTCTTCTAGGAGAAGTGACTTCCTTCACTGTCAAGAAAGATTAAAAAGATGCTGGTTGATTCTGATAAGTTGCTGGTTTTCCTCAAACCTCTGATCAGCTTGTAGAAAGAAAAGCACAACTAGACAATGCTGCAGTTCTGGTGCTTCCTTCACACCTTCCTTCCCCTAGCACGTTGGGTGGATTAATAATTAACAGATGTCCTCTCAGAAAATACTTCATTTTCAGGAAACCACATGGAGAGGCTGATACAAGGCACTTAAAATGTCTGAAAGTCAAAGATGTATTTTCCAGTAAACTCACAGCCATGACCAGTGTGTCTGCCGAGAATGGTCCAAAATGTCAAAATGGTAGTTCCAATGCTACAATTAAAGCGCTGGTTTTTTTTTATTGCTTATAAGACAACAGGCAGAAATCAGTTGCAGTGTGGTAACTATGACCCGCCTTTTTTGATCATCCCGCGAGGACACCCCTGGCCTGAATAAGCCTTTATTCAACCACATGTCGTATCTTCTGACTTGATGCTGATAGGCACACAGTGATCAAATGTGGAGATATATATATATATATGTATGTATGTATGTATGTGTATGTATATGTATATGTATATATATAAAGTTTATTGTCATTGTGCGTATATACACAGTATACCCATACAACGAAATTCACATAACACCCAGAGACCAAGCCCAACACACATGACAATCCCCAGACACCCACCCACCCACCAAAATTCCCCACCCCTAAACCACCCAAGCATCCACACAACAGACCAAGTAATGCTGTCCAACAGTTCACTGATGGTGGCCCTTTAGTTCATTGTTGAGTGCAATTATATTATTGCACACAACAATATATTTGTTATTCATCAAAGTAGCCAGAAAGTTGTCTCTATATATGTTTTGAGAACGGCTCCAGTTATGGCAACACGTATTGTCAGTTTTGGAAGCCATATTAACACCAGAAGCTTCCATGCTGCCAACTTCTTGCGCTTAGGAAAGTAGGAGGGGGGGGGATTCAATACAGTGATTGTAGTTACTCTCAGATTCGGGTTTTCCCAGATGTGCTAGTATACCTATTCCAATAAATGAAAGTTTTGGGATGATGCTTGTCTCAGAGTTTTCAATTGGAGTTGGGTCATTCTGGAACCCTGACACATATATGTACTGATTCCTTAATATGATCTTGTAGATTTATAATCTTTGGTATGGTTCTTCATTTTCTGTCTTCCAGACCCTCCCTTATCATCACCTTGTCCGGGGTAGACTCCAACCTGGGATGTCTGTATACGTGCAAGGCGTCATCCCCATCAATGCCTACAGGTAATGGGCAAGATGGCACCTTACGCAAAATAGTAATCATATATTATTAACTAAAAGCTCTGGATAGGAAGACCTGAAAAATAATGACAATGAATTATGTCCTCCATCCATGCAAATAATATTGAGAGATTCTACTTGCCAAGGGAAATAGCTGGACATGGAATGTTGCAAGTAAATCAGATGGTTTAAGAAGAATTAAAAAGGACATTGGAAGTATATCTGAAGGATATTGCACTGAAGATGCACTGGAGCTTGTATACCAGGAAGGCTTACTGTTTACTGGAAAGACAATACCGGCCTACAAGAAATGCCAAATGAAGAACAGAAAAGAAACATGGGAAGACAAATTATTACACAGCTAGTACATTTAAAAAATAGCATTCAAATCAGATATTAAGAAGACCTGGCAACGGCTAAAAGCAGGAAAGTTGAAGAAAGAGGCAGAGGGGCTCGTTCTGGCTGCACAAGACCAAGTGTTACGAATAAATGCATAGAAAGCCAGAACTGAGGAGACAGTAAGAGCACCACTTAAATATCATTAGTAAGGTAAAGGCAAAGATTTCCCTCGCACATATGTGCTAGTCGTTCCCGACTCTAGGGGGCGGTGCTCATCTCCGTTTCAAAGCCGAAGAGCCAGCGCTGTCCTAAGACGTCTCCGTGGTCATGTGGCCGGCATGACTAAATGCCAAAGGCGCACGGAACACTGTTCCCTTCCCACCAAAGGTGGTCCCTATTTTTCTACTTGCATTCTTTACGTGCTTTTGAACAGCTAGGTTGGCAGAATACCATTAGTACTGATAAGCAAAAAATGAGCATTCTGCGGATTCCAGCTTCAGTGCAAAGAGATTCCTGCATCTCCCTTTTAATTTTCCTTTTCTTTTTTTCCTCCCCTCTTCCAGGTTCAAGTTGAACTTTGCCTGTGATAACCATGAGGGTGCTAACATTCCCTTCCAGTTTAGTCTTTTGTTTGATGGGAAGGGCAAAATTGAGTTCAACACACTTCAGGATGGCAGGTGGCACAATAAAGAGGAACACAGGATGCCCTTCCCCAAAGGCCAAAGTTTCAACATCATCTTTACTGTCACTGATGAAGAATATGAGGTTGGTACACACGATAGAGGCTCCTTTGGGCCGGCAAGCAACTCTTTGTTTCACCCCCACAAGAATTCACTGTTTTTCTGGAATGCACCACAAATGCATTTAACACCGACTTTCCCAATTTTAATATCTTCCAGATAGGGTGGAAATGCATTACAGGTGGTCTTCATTTAGCGACCACAATTGGGAACAGCAACTTGAGTCGTTAAGTGAAATCCGAACTGGGGCTGGGCACATGATCTGACTTCAGCGTTCCTTTCCTTTAGAAACCTGCAAACGAAGTAAAAGTGAGGAGAAGTTGCAAAATTGCTTTTTGCCAGTCTGAGTAGTCACTAAATGAAGACTACCTACAGCTGGAGAACCGTTTGGTCCATGGAATGGGATGTGGGAGATTCATGGCAGCATCTCTTGGCCCACTCTCCCAAGGTCCTCCTACTCACTACCATTACAATCCTGGTGGGAAAACCAGGGGTATGAATGTAATAAATGGGGTTTACACCATTTTTTATAACCTGGGGGGCACCCTTGATTTTTGAACAACGTGCCAATGAGCACATTCCAAACGGGGGTTGCTGACACCAGACTCCAAACTAAGTTTCATTGTCTTAAAATAATACTTTGTTTTCTTCTTAATCACACATTTCATTTCTTTTGGACAAAATTACTGATATAATAACTTCTTGAGGTCGGTTGTCTACAGGGGCAGGGAACATCAAAGAAGTCAAGAGGGTAGTTAATAGTCAAGTATATGGTCATAATTCCTTCTCCCAATGTGGCTAACCTGAAGCAGATCTAGGATTGCGGTGCTTCATTTTCCCCATCTGAAAAATGGCTCATGTTTTCACTGTGTCTCCAGGGGAAGGCTGTCCCCCACATCCGGGCAAAAATAAAAAGCCTTTTTCCTATAGGGAAAATGCAGGATCACAACTGAGACTTGATCCCTTTGCTCTCTGACAGATCGTGGTGAACGGGAACCCCTTTTGCGGCTACAGGCACAGAATCTCCCCACGATGCGTGAAGTTCATTAGTGCCGATGGGGATGTGGATCTTCTGCCTCTGACTGTGACCGGAGGATCAATGTCGGGAGGACCAATGACGGGGAATCTGGTGAGCATTTAGTATTGACAAGTCAGCACCTCCTGATCTTTGAGATCAGTCAATACCGTCTGAAACCTTGCCAAGAAAGATTTGAAAGGATGCTGGCTGACATGCTGGCACCCAGCCCATCTTGCTCAATCAGCGTAGAGAAAGAAAAACCAAACTGTTCCATGGCTCTAGTTACAGTACTTCCTCTAGGCCTGCCTTGCCCTTCCATATTGGGGTGGATTAATCATTAGCAGAGGCCCCTCAGGAGATTTTTGTTTGATTTGGAAGCCATGTGGAAAGCTTGATACAAGGCAGGAGTTGCAGTTGTCCAGTTTGAAAGTCAAAGCTGTGGTTTGCACTAAAGTCACAGCCATGACTGGGGGTGTCTGCCTTGAGTGGTGAACAAATTCAAGATGGTGGATTCAATGCTGCAACTGAAGTGCCAGATGTATTTGGTTGCACATTAACTGTGGTATGGTAGCCATCACCTGGCTTTTTTGACCATCCCTTGAGGACACACCTGGCTGCTATGAGCTTTTTCTCAACCACCTTCTATATCTCTGAATCAATTCTGCTGTTCCCACCAAACATGCGTTTTCAGTAACAGGTGAGAAATCTATCTCTACGTGTGCTTTAAGAACAGCTGCAGTTTCAGCAAAACATATCTGGACTGGTGCTTTAAGATGATCCTGTCCATTTATGACCTTTAGTTTATTTCTTCATTTTCTGTCTTCCAGACCCTCCCATACGAATATTTTGTCCCTGATGGACTCTATCCTGGGATGTCTGTATCTGTGCGAGGGAAATTGTTCGAACATACCGAAAGGTAACATGTATTTGGGAGCTCATAGGAAGGGCAAGATACTAGCCTAAGAACCGTGGTGGTGAAGTGGTTAGAAGCGCAGCATTGCAGGCTAATTCTGCCCACTGCCAGGAGTTTGATCCTGACCATCTCAAGGTTGACTCAGACTTCCATCTTTCCAAGATTGGTGAAATGAGGACCCAGATTCTTGGGGGCAGGAGGCTGACTCTAAACTACTTAGAGAGGGCAGTAAAGCACTGTGAAGTGGTATATAAGTCTAAGTGCTATTGCTATCCTACTCAAAAATCACCATAATAAAAATAACAACTGGAGTACCATTTGAACCCTTATTGGCATTGACAAGCTCCCCATCAGTCAATTGCAGAAGGTACCTATACTCAGAACAGCTTACATCCTGCAACTTTACCTTTAACAACATTAAACATCCACATCTATCTAAAGTCCTTGGGAAGGTTCAGTAAGTGGATAAAGATGTCAAATCCAGTCTGAACATTTTGCTATGTGATTAATAATAATAATAAATAAATTTTAAAAACACAATAAAACTGCCTCCTGGATCAAAGATATTCAACAACAAACAACACGAAATAAAATGGAAAATATTGCAATAACAACTGACATGGTTGCAAAACAAGCAAAGAAGGTCAAGAACTGGAGTGCACCTGGCCTGGACGAACTGCATGGATCCTGGATAAAACACCTGACCAGCCTCCATCCCCGCATGGCCACTCAATTCGATCAAATGCTTCAAAATGCAACAAGTGAAGAATGGTTAACAGCTGGTCAAACATACTTGATCGTGGAGCCCAGGAAAATAAAATCTGTCACCACCTCCATTTCTTCCCCTTCTATTTTCCAGGAATTGACAGGGCCAGGAGCCATGATCTTGGTTTTCTTAGTGTTGAGTTTCAAGCCAACTTTTGCAATCTCCTCCTTCACCCACATCAGAAGGCTCTTAGTTCCTCTTCCTCTTCAATATGTGTGTATGTACACATACTGTACATATATATATATATCTATATTAATCTCAGTCCATCTTGAGTACATAGCAGAAAAAAAGATTCTTGAAAGTTCACACGGTTGATTCTACATGGTATAAACCTGTTACAAAATCTAGTTATTCTTCTTTGGTTACCACAAAGACTCCTCCCAGAAGGTAACAATACCGATCATGGAGAGGATGTATAGAGTCCCAGACAATACTGCGGACTCTGGTCAAGCAGTGGTTACGTGCCACGTCCTGGATAGGAAGTGAACTTCCACTAATCTTTTCTGCCATCCTGACCATTCTCTGCACAACCTTACACGGAACAGTAACATTTCCAAACCAAACAGTAATACAATACAAGAGGATTATTTCAATCATCCCTGTAGAGAAAGCAGTCAGGGTAGTTTTATGTAATCCAAATTTATGGCAAGATTACCCCCCAAATTTGCATTGGGTATATCTGTATGTCCAGGAAAGAAATGGACCTTTTCTGCTCATGGGACTCCAAGACCTGGGTAGAGTTTTCACACTGTCCCTTTAAAAGCCTTTCTTAATTTTTTTGGAAGTTCCATTTTTTGCTCCTTCCATCTCCAACTAAGCCATGATGATTAGGAACTTGCTTTTAAAAAACCACCATTTAATTTTCTTCTCTTTTTCCCCTTTCTTTCTTCCAGTTTAATCGTGAACTTTGGCTGTGCTCTGTATAATAAGGCTGATGTTCCCTTTGGCTTCAGCATTGACTTTGCAAGTGATGCAGTAATGTCATTCAGCTCACGCCAATGTGGCAGCTGGGAAGATGCCGAAAAACACCAGAGGCCCTTCAGAAAAGGCCAGAATATTGAGGTCACCTTCACTGTCACTCATGAAGACTACCAGGTTGGTACACGTAGCAGAGGCTCCTTTGGGGGTGCAAATCCCTCTTCCTTTCACCCCCAGAAACTGTTGTGGCCCACCAGCAGCCAGCAGAGCTGGCAGTAGATTCGGACAATGAGGAGGTTGGGGAGGAACATGGCCAGTCCTGCAGTCTGGGGAAAGCTAGGACGAGGACTCTGAATAGGAGGCAGAGAGGCAAGACCATCTGGTAGTTCTTTGCTGCCTCCGGAGCCTCCAGAGTTTTACATCAGCGAAGCAGAAGAACAGTGGGAGCCTGTTCCCAGTGTGTGCATGTACAGAGCTGCCGGAAGACAAGAACAATTAAGAAAACAGGGTTGACTTGGGAGTAAGGCTTGGGGATGATTGGCCCTTCCCATAAGACATAAAAGAGGAGTGAACAGGATGTGAGCTTTTGCAAGAAGCAATTAGTTCATCTGGTCAGTTAAAGCTTTGGAAAGTTCTGTTTGACTCTGTGCTAAGTTTGGCCTTGCCCTGTGTTTGGCAATTAGTTCTCTGGCAGCATTCCAAGGGAGATAAGGTGCGTGTTTATAAACACCCCTGAAAGACTGTTTGAGAAGCCTTTCGGACTGGGAAGGACAATAATTTACAGCCGTATGAATAAAAGAGGTTTGCCAGGACTTGTGCTGTATACTTTCTAAGGAAGCCTCAGTCAGAACAGAAACCATATTTTGTTTGGAATGCATCACAAATGCACTTAATACCAACTTTCCCAGCTTGGCATCTTCCAGTTGGGATGGAAAGGATGCATAGATGGTCCTCGTTTAGCAACTACAACTGAGACCAGCAACTCAGTCATTAAGTGAAGCAGGTGCTAAGTGCAATTGCAACTGTGCTTAAAACCTGATAGCAATTTTCCTTTCCTTTACAGACCTTTACAAAGGTTTTAAATCTGGGGACTGATTGCAAAGTTACTTTTCTGTCACCATTCATAACTCCTGAACCATTACAAAACAAGGCAATTGCTAAATGAAGACTATCTATAGATAATGGGAGAACCTTTGGTAACATCTGGAAAACTTTGGGAGACTGGCCCAGTCATATTGCCAAGGGAACAGTGGTTGATTTTAACTGTGGGCAGGAGTCAAAACCAGATGAGCTAATTCTATTTTATTGTAGAGCTAAATTGTCAGAATCTTGCAAGTCTGAAAGCACAATTCTTCCCCCTTCTCCTTTACACTCTGAGAAACTAAGTCAGATGCATTATCTTAAAATCATACATTGTTTTCTTTTCAATGACATATTTTATACTTTCCCTCTTGGCAAAATTTGCAATGTAGTAATAACTCCTCGAGGCCCAAGAACAGAAGTGTTTTTTGCAGGTGAAGGGGAAGTAAAAAATGATGGCGGCTGCAAGGACACAGTCAAAACTGTCTCCCTTTTTACATGTATACATTTTGACCCCCTCTCTGGCTATCCTCTTCTTTGGAAGCTGCATGTTATAAATCTGGACCACTGCAATGTGTTCTACATCAGGGGTGAAATCTACTTAGCTTCCATACCGGTTCAGATGTGCGCACATGGCATCTTCACGTCCACTTTTAGACCCTCTGCTCATGCGCAGAGGGTCAAAAACAGGTTACTTCCTGGTTTTAATGACATCTGGGCGGGTGGGCAGAGCCTCGCGCTGCCACCACTACCGGTTCGCCAAACCACGCACCGGCACCACTGCTACAGGTTTGCCCGAACAGGAGCGAATTCGTAGCATTTCACCCCTGCTCTACATGCAGTGGTGAAATTCAGGTTTTTTTACTACCGATTCTGTGGGCGTGGCTTGTGGGCGTGACAGGGGAAGGATACTGCAAAATCTCCATTCCCACCCCATTCCTGGGGCCAGCCAGAGGTGATATTTGCTGGTTCTCCGAACTGCTCAAAATTTCCACTACCAGTTCTCCAGAACCTGCTGGATTTCCCCCCTGCTCTGATGGAGGCATGTCATACTGGAGGTAGTTAAGGGATTGAGATAAGATCTGCCTCCACCCTTGTGTACCTAGTTCCCCACTATGCCATTTGATTAATTTTAATGTGAATATTATCTTGATATTTTAATGCTCTTGCCTTGTTGCTTATACTTTGTTGTAAGCCACCTAGAGTTGCCTCTAGGTGAGATGGGTGGCTAATAATTTATTTTATCCTTGGTGGGTGGGATGTGTTGCTGGCAAGAGTAAGCAGCTTTTTCCTGTAGAGAAAAGGAGTGCTTCCAATTGAGACCTGATCCCTTCGGCTTTGCCCTCTGACAGATTCTGGTGAATGGGAACTACTCCTTCAGCTACCAGCACAGAATCGCCCCCAAATATGTGAAGGTTGTGATTGTCAATGGAGACTTGGAGGTGCACTCTGTGAACGTGAGCGGAAGAGGCCCAACGACAGTAAGCATTCAGTATCAACAGTCCTGATCTTTGACCTTTCTTTTGGGAAGAAGAAAAGGAAGAATAATTCTGGGTTGGCTGCCACATTCTCTTTCTCTCCTCCTGGCTGAAGAGATAGGCCCCTATGTCTTTACTAACAAATGGAAATGCCAAAGAGTGTGTAGTGGCTGAAGATGGCAACCTCCCTCTCCTGTCACAAAAGAACAGCCTTCTGTGAAACATCCACAGAAGATGGTCAGGCCAACCCTGCATAGTACCTTTTGGATCGATTCCAATCACCAATCCCTTTTGTACCACAAAGGTGAGAGTCTCCAATTATGTCTTACGAGCTCTTCTTTTTCTTGCTCTGTGAGATAATAGAATTCTGTGCGGTGCACGTTTAAAACACATTTCATCCGTTTCCTCTATTCATGCAATAGAGCGATTCGCAACAGGTTGAGCTGTCTCTCCAAAACCAATCCAGGTTAAAATTAACTGAGTTGAACCAAGTGGTACAAAGGCACTCATGAAGGCTTCAACTCGTTGGGGTGAACGTGCCACATGAGTTCAGCCCCTGTGGTTTTCCTATCCTTTAGGGCACAGTTCCAAAGGCATGGAGATAGGTCACCACAGAACCCGCCGTTTAAGTGTTCAGAAGGATAAAAAGGAAGCAGGGGGCAGGTCAAAAAAGTCAAGAGAGCAATCAAAGACCTGCATCTTTGAGGCGCAGTGGCGCAGTGGTTAGAGTGCAGCACTGCAGCCTACTTCTGCTGATCACCTGCTGCCAGCAGTTTGGCAGATCGACTCTCACCAGGCTCAGGATGGACTCAGCCTTCCATCCTTCCAAGGTGGGTAAAATGAGGACCCAGATTGTTGGGGAAAATAAGCTGACTCTGTAAATAGCTTAGAGAGGGCTGTAAAGCGCTATGAAGCGGTAGATAAGTCGAAGTCCTATTGCTAGTCCTATCTTGTAGTGATTTGCAGCACTTCTAGGGTGCAGCACATCCTGTGCTCTGAGATTGATTTCTGTGTTCCCAATTGCAGAAGAGACTCCTTGTTTTTCCATTATTGGATTAATTCCTTCATTTCATCGAAAGCCACTCAGAGTCATGGGTCCATTAAATACTGATGAATATAAGCTTGCAGATGCAAATCAGCTAATGTGAAGAGATCTGGGTTTAAGACCATCCCTGGGGCAAGCTGAAGGTACCTTAGGCAGCTATGCTGCTTACCTGTATGAGGTGAAACAGTGGTGAGGCCTGGCTGACCATCACCTCTCACTAACTGGTCTAAAAAGGTACGGACAGACTAGAAGCAAGGACATTTTTGTCAATGGAGATAATGTCAAAGAAACAGTAGTGAATAACATTTATAGCATTGTGTTATCTCGCAAAGAATTGTCTACGGTGAGTTGTCCTAGACCCCCTCTATAAATTGATTAAAGTAGAGAAATAACTAATAAATAAACAAATCATTAGGTAAAGGTTCCCCTTGTACATATGTGCTAGTCGTTCCCAACTCTAGGGGCCGGTGCTCATCTCCATTTCAAAGCCGAAGAACCAGCGCTGTCCGAAGACGTCTCCATGGTCATGTGGCCGGCATGACTCAACGCCAAAGGCGCACGGAACGCTGTTCCCTTCCCACCAAAGGGGGTCCCTGTTTTTCTACTTGCATTTTTCACCTGCTTTCAAACTGCTAGGTTGGCAGAAGCCGGGACAAGGAACAAATCATTAGAGGGCAGCAAAACCCCAGTAAGCAGATTGTTGCTCTCCCGCATCTCTGTTCAGCCAGTGTGAACCCCAGAACACTAGCCTGGTGCCAAGGAAGTAGAAACCGAAATGTCTTGCTCTAACTTTCTCAGACTCCTTAAACCCGTGTGAGTTGTCTGCTGAACTGGGAGATTGAGAGAAAGAAAAATGTCGGGATTTTAGGAGAAAAACGTGGAATTGTTAACAGCCTTTTTGGATTTCTTTCCCACCAGGGGGCAGTTCCTGCAGTCATCCAGCCGGTAAGTATAAAAACTGAGAGACTTGCTAATCCAGCCTGTCTCTCCTTATTTTACACCGGATTTATGGGATGGAAGAGAAACCAGGAGGAGGTGGGGAGTCTGTCTGTGTGCATTCAGCTGGAATTCAAGGAACCTGGTGTTTGGCATAGATTATGCTCACAGTGAACAACAAGGACTAGGAACTTTAAATTTTACTAGGTAATTCTCCAATTGCTTAATGCTTGGTTTGGTTGACCAAGATTCTAAAATAGCATAGGGAAGAAAGGAACAGTGAATAAAACATTGAAGGTTAAGGAGGGTATGTAGTCTACTCTCTCCATGTTAAAAGTAATGGGCTCCCCATCGCTCATAAAGCTGAGCCATAGAGGTTGCGATGGAAGAAAGCTATGGGGCAATGTCAGGCAGAGTAAATGGAAAGGCCTGTAGCAGTGGCAGCTAACCTTTTCGGCACTGAGTGCCCAAAGTGTGCACGTGCACCCCCAAAATGCAATGCGCATGTGTCCCCCTGCATGCACGTGTGCTTTCATGTATGCGCCCCCTCATGCGCATGCACCCCCGCACATGTGCGGGCATCCCTGTGCACGTGCCCCGCTCCCTGCAGCACGCGCGGCAGAGATCCAAAAACCAGCTGGCCAGCGGGAGACGCGTGCGCATGCGCAGCAGAGTGGAGCTGGGGTGACGGCATGCGTGCCCACAGAGAGGGTTGTGCGTGCCACCTCTGGCACGGGTGCTGTAGGTTCGCCACCACTGACCTATATAATACATGAAAAAACCATCTCTTAGAATCAAGGTTTATGATTTGATCTTTTGTGATGCCATAAACCGGGGACTTTTGCAGGTTTTGATCAAAAAAGTCAACACGGCCATCATCATCACAACCCCATTAATTGTTTGTGTTCCTTCCATATAAAACAAGCTCTGCCCATAGAGCTCTGCTCATACTACGTCTTGATTATTTTATCTAACCCTGCAGACAGCCCTGCTGAGCAAACAAACCACTTGAACCAGCTGGCGTCTTCCTTCTGAGGCCCAAATTTACTTGCCTGGTTAAAGGGGGAGATGCTTGTAACCACCAGGGATGCAGGAAAAGTCCATCCAAGACGAGATCTCGAAGCTTCCTTCTGCTCTGTTTTGTGGGTCTTCCAAGACCTACTTGAGGGCAACTAAGTGTAACCTGGATTCTTATCTATTTCAGCTGGTGCCCTATAGTGGCATCATTCCTGGAGGTCTGAAACCAGAGAGAACCATCATAGTGGCAGGCTCCGTTCCAGATGATGCAATCAGGTCTCACCTCATTTTTTCTACAGGCTTTTGGGGTTCAGGCAGAGGTTTTTATTAAATATTTTGATGAAATATTTGAGGATCAATGAACAATTGGAAACGTTGTGAAGAGAACCATGTTTTGTGGAGTTTGGGGACCACTGGCCTAGGAGGTGTCTTTAAAGCAGGGCTCTCCAAACTTGACAACTTTAAGACTTGCGGACTTCAACTCCCAGAATTCTGGAGACGCCTGCTTTAAAGAATAACCTGAACCATCATTCTTCATCAGAAGAATGCCATTCACTTCTAGACTGCTACTGAATATAGCTTTCCCCCCCCTAATATTTCTATTTCTTTTTCATTCGTAGCCCACTGAGAGTTGGCTTTGATTGTGGCAGGACATACATGCAATGAATAAATACCAAAAATGCTAAAAAAACCTTCCATGGTCAGACCAATAAATAATATTTGGAAAAAAGAAATAGACCTGTTTCTTTCCCCGCCCCCTTTATTCACTGAAGTATCTGACAGACTGCTATTGGATTAAAGGGGTGGGGGGTGGGGGGTGGGGAAATCAGTTGATCCAAAAGGCTCGTCTTCAACACCTGCTTTTTTCTCTTTTTCCAAGATTTCTGATCAGTTTTGTGACGAGCTCTGATGTTGCCCTGGAAATTGCTGTAGACCCAAATAGGAAAGAAGTGCTGTGCAAAAGTTACGTGAATGGCAGGTGGGATAAGGATCAGTTGTACACCCCTGACATTTTCCCTTTCGGATGTGGAGAGTACTTCGAGGTGAGTTGGCTTTGATCCCAACTGGGAGGGGTCACTGCAGGGAGGAGGTCAAAAAAGTCAACATGGCAGCCACAGCTAACACAATTGAGGTTTCAGGTCAGTTTTACCTGACTCAGCTGACTTCCAGCTAGGAGCTCGGCTGGTTGATTGTTGAGAAAGCAGGTAGGCAGTGGGGAGAGAAGATCCATAATTCCCAGCTAACATAGCCTTGAAGAGTTGAAATCTTAACCTCTGGAATACTGGAGGGATAAATGCTCCCTCTAGTGGAGAAGAGTGGAACTGCCTCTCTAGAAGGCCATCCCGGGTCCCATTTCTAGCTCTGTGGAGCAGTGGTTGGTTGCTCGTGGTTCACACCAGTTCGCAAGAACCAGTAGTAAAAATTTGTAGTAGTTCCAAGAACCGGTAATAACATTGGCTGGCCACGCCCGCAAACCGGTTCCCTGCCTGGTCGCCGCTCGCTTACCCCGCCCACCTCAGAGGCTTTTTTTTTTTTTTAAACTTTTAAAAGCATTTTTTCTGCAACCGAAGAAGCCTCTGACGATCAGGCAACTCAGCTGGGATCGCCAGAGGCTTTTAAAAGCACTTTTTTCCTACAACCTCTTCGGCTGAAGAGGTTGTAGAAAAAATGGTTTTAAAAGTAAAAGTAAAAAAAAAAAGTTGGCCATGCCCACCCAGTCACATTACCCAACACCACCAAGCCACACCCACAAAATAAGCCACGCCCACAGGACCGGTAGTAAAAAAATTTAGAACCCACCCGTGCTGTGGAGGACCCATGATGATCCAGATATGCTGGTTTGGCTGTGCTAACGTCCTTTCTCTCTTCCCAGCTCTCAATCCTCTGTGGCAACTATGACTTCACGGTTCATGTCAATGGTCAGAAGCACTTACTCAGATATGCCCATCGTTACCATAATTTCCAAGAAATCAATACCCTCCGGATTGAAGGAGACTTGACCCTTTTCTACATCCAGTACTAAGCATTGGGGAGGGGGGACAGACAGTGCAGCAGTAGGGGTCCCTGTCTTTTCTTTCTCAGTCTGCCAGGAGGTACAGAATCCTGTTGGATTGCAGGGTTCTATAAGACCCAATAATTCATTCTGTCAGTCAGTCAATCAATCAATCAAACAAACAAACATACACTAGAGAAAAATAGAGAATATTAAGCTGTGTTTTCAATAAAGCATCTTGATCACGCAATGCATCAGACTTGGTTTTCTGCCCTCTGAAATTTAAAGGCAAGAGTGACTTCCTTAGGAATTTACAAAAGCAACCCGCAGTTCCCCAGGGTTCAAATAACTATGAAACTTCTCGTCCTTTCTGATTCTCTTTCGGATCTTTTGGGCATAATGCCTCTGTAAAACAGGCATTGGGGCTAGAGCAGGTGTGGGCGCCAGGGTTATTGGAAGTGGACGTTGTGGCAGATTCTGCATTTATTGCACCAGTTGGAGCATAGTGACTGACATATGGCACATTTCACTTTTGATGCCATCCTGGTGGCACCAAACATCTTCCAACATGCTTCAGTCCATGGATCAGATATCATGTTGGTGGGGGGTTTTTTGTTTTTGTTTTTTGCAATCCACTGAAAGTATTGAGTTGAAAATAATGCCAGGCCACACATAAAGATCAGTTTATGTCCAATTAAGTGATTTATTGCTACTTGTGCTAATACAAAGGAATATCCTCGACTAATGGTTAGCTAGATATGAATCATATTCAAGGGGGGGTGTTGGACTTTGTTTGTGGTTACGTAGCAGTTCTAAGCTGTTCCCTCTTGTGACTCTGCCCTCCGTATCTGACAGGCCTCCTGCAGAAAGAGAGAGAAAAGGAGGCATCAGAGACTAGGCAGCTATGCCCAGTGGTACAGTTCCATTCCTCTGCCTGCAAAATGCATGCTGAAAAAGAGAGTCAGGACCTGTTAGAGCTCCCTGGAACCGAGCCTTGCATTGGCATGGCACTCTGGATTACCATACCTTCAGGGATGTTGCCCGTGTAGGGCTTTGGCTGAAATAAGCAAGAATCCAGGTTACACTTAATGCTCCCCATCCGACAGAGTGGCTCTTGTCCCCAGTAGCTGGGGGTGAAGGTAGCTGCAGTCCAATAGGCCTCGGCGTGTCAAGCAGGAGGCACATAACACAGGGCAGAAGGCTGCTTGCGGACTCTTGTCTGGGATCTTATCTTTTCCTGCATTGCTTCGGTGGTCACAAGCATCTCTGCCTTTAAACGGGCAAGTACTTTTCGGCCTCCGTGGTGAGACAACGATTGGGTTCAAGTGGTTTGCTTGCCCAGCAGGGCTCTCTGCAGAATGTGGTTGAAATAGTTAAGATGGGAGCTTGGACAGGGTCATCGAAGGCCAGTCCAATTGTTTTATGGCCAGTGAACACAAAAAAGAGATGGGGGTTGTGATGACATCGGTGTGGCCAGCCCTTTTTTTAATCACACTCTGTGAAATCACACTGTTTTGCTGTTTTGCTGCATGACAAAAGGCGAGTTTATAGATCAAAGCATAAGCCTTGGTTCTAAGAGATGGTTCCTCATGCAATGTATAGGTCTCCCTTTCTGCTCTGCCCCACATTGGTCCAACTTCCCATCCCAACTTGTCTTGTTCAAGTAGAGATTTTCTGAGTGGTGGGGAGTGGGTTGCTTTTAACATGGGGGAGTTCCCCCATTAACCTTAAACAAGCCAATTTCCCCTTCCATATTTCATTCACAACATTTCATTCTTTTTTCCCCCTTCCGTTTGATTTTAGAAGCACAGTGAACTAAAACCAAGCATTAAGCACTGGCTGGATTAGTTAGTAAAATTTAAGGTTTCTAGTCCTTGTTGTTCACTGTGAGCATGGTCTATAGTCACTTGACCAATCCTGGCATTTACAAGGTCTGTAAAGCAAAGAAAAGCTGAAGTCCAATCATAAACACTGTCACTTAACAACCACAGCACTGAATGACGTAAGTTGCTGGTGCCATTTGTCACTAAATGAGAATCGCCTGTACATGACTTCCACCCTAGCTGGAAGATACTGGTATCAAGTTGGAAAGGTTGGCATTAAATGCATTTCTGGTTCATTCCAGACAAATGGATTCATCCCCAAACCCCCGTTACTTTAACCTAAGACTAGCTACTGTAGACCTCGCCCCATTCCTAAGAGGTCTGTAAGGGACGTGCATAAGAGCACCCGCGTGCCTACCGTCCCTGTCCTAATGTTCCCTTTTATACGTATCCATTTCATGTATTCATAATCATGTTTATACTTATACCTGTTATACATGCTTGACTAAATAAATAAACAAATAAAATGGTGAATTTGGGGGAGAATGAAGAGGCACCTGTAGCCCCAAAGGAGCTTCTGGTCACGTGTATCAACCTGGTACTCGGCCTTATTGACACTGAAAGTGACTTCAGACTGGTTGCCCTTTTGGAAGGGCATCTTGTGCTTCTCTTCTTTTTCCCATTTGCGAGCCTGAAAAGTGCCAAGCACAATTTTTTTCTCTTCATAGAGAGGGCAGATAAGAAAGGCAACATTGCCCCTCTCATGCTGGCCACAGGCAAAGTCCATCCGGAATCTGGAAGAGAGGAAAAAAGGAAAGGAAAGGAAAATTATTAAATGGGAGGCCAGGAATTTCAGAGTAGAGTTTTGTCCCCCATTCTTCTTTGCTGTGAGGCTAGAATTCGTAGGATGTTGCTTGAAGAATCAAGTTCTTGATTCATGGTTTAGTTGAAGCTGAAGGAAGCAGGAAGTGGAGCTAGCTGAAGAATTAAGACTAACCATTGCATAGAATTTGGATTATATCAACTATTCTTAACACCATCGTAAATGAGTTACTATTATTTGTGTAAGATAGCATCTTGCCCTTCTTGTGAGTCCCCAAAGGAATGTTACCTGAGTTTCTGAGCACTGTGCCTTACATATATACAGTACAGACATCCCAGAACTGAGTTCGTCAGGGACACGGTGATAGTAAGGGAGAGCCTGAAAGACAAAATGGTGAACAAAACCAAGGACTTTATTGCAAAAGACAACTTTGACTTTCTAATCAGCCAACCACAACTCTTGTGTTGTACAGCCTTTCCATGGGGCTTCCAAGTCAAAGAATGAGCTCCTGAGAGGGTCTCTGTTAAGGATGAATCCCCACCCCACCCCCCCACCCCCTGCAGGTGACAAGAGAAGAAAGGCATGGAAGAAGCACCAGAATTGCAGCCATGGTGACCAGTTCTGCTTTAACTCTGGGTGCTCAGTGGATTGAGCCAGGCTGGCTGGATGCCAGCCTCTCCTTGCACTGGAGAAACTTCTCAGGAAAAGAGAAACATTGCAAGTGCCAACTGGGCCAGGCTGGCGGGACCAAGAGAGAGCTTGCCTTTTCCTCTACAATTCTGCACCCTTCATAGAGAACCGTCTTTCATTTGCAGTTGGATTGTTACAGAAAAGAGACCACGCCAGCTTTTTGTCGAAGGGAAAGATTTATTGTGCAAAGTTCAGCAATAGGTCAAGCAAAGTCTGAACTCAATCCAGAAATACAATGGAGATATTCATCAATTATGCATGATTACCACATCAGACTAAAACATACCAATTTCCTTGTTTCTGTGTGGGAAGCAGATAAGGTGGTTGATCTTGTGCCACATTGCCAACCCAGGTAGGTGCAGTCACCTTGGTCTTTGATCTTATTGTGCCTTTTGACATCTCTCTAAATAGTGACTCAAGTAATAACCTGGTGCTACTCAAGCGTGGAATTCCTTATTTTTCCATTTTAGGATGGGGTGGCTGCTGCCTACTTTAAAATAGTATTAAGGTGGGAGTTTGCCTAGTCTGGTCTACTTCAAAGGGCTGAAATCAGTTTTGCAAATCTGAATATGCTTCCTCCTCCCTTCCTTTTCCTATGAGAGAAGGAGCGAGGGAGGGTCTTATATATCACCTGGAACTAGTTGCTCTTTTAGACACATAGACATTAAAAAAGATATCGATATACTGCAAAAGAGAAATGAGCAGAAAAGGGAAAAAACCAACGCACCTTTTTCACTAGCAAGCAACATCCAAATGAGCATAGATTAACTTCAACATTAACATCAGCCCAACAATCAAGAAGTAAACAATACCTCAATAAACCACAACAATACACAAGCACACAATAGATACAAACTCATGGTAAACAGCTCCAAACTCAACTGCAGAAAATACGACTTCCGCAACAGAGTGGTCAATGCCTGGAATGCTCTACCTGACTGGTTTCTTCCCCAACCCCCCCAAATTTTAACCTTAGACTGTCTACTGTTGACCTCATCCCATTCCTAAGAGGTCTGTAAGGGGCGTCTCCATAAGGCTGGTGCCTGTAGAAAGGCCGGGATGGAGAATACCGTGACCCTCCAGCTCAGTTGTTTAACACCTACCCATTCACTCTGAGCCAGGGGGGTCTCCGATTCTGGGAGTTGAAGTCCACAAGTCTTAAAGTTTGGAGACCTCTGCTCTAGCCTAACCAATTCAATTCTACAAGTTTCCCCTGCATTGCAGGCGTGTGTGCTGTAATGGTTTTCCGTTGACTTTGAAGTAATTTCCTCCACTTAGAAGTAAATCCCAGTGAATTTAGAGAGAGTTTGAGATCTAAGTTAGGCTTCTCCTGAAAAAAAAGTTATTTTTTCCCATACTTGGTCCTTTGCTTTCCTTCAGAAAAATGGCCAGCTTCTCCCATTGTGCTAGCACTGCAAAGTAGCATCCAAGTATTTAAGGCCTAGGGTGGATGTCATGATACTTCAGTGCCCATACCGCCCTTTAGTGTAAATCTCAGTGGATAGATGCCCCTGCCTGAACAATCTTCTCCTTGTTCTCCTTTCTTCAGGAAGTGGATATTGGCCAACCCTCAGTAAGCTACCATCTGGCGGTGGCCAGTGTATGCCCGGTTGCCGACGCCCACACTGTCAGAATGGCCCAGCTGGTTGCGCGTGGTTGTCATGGGAGCCTCCGGAAGCTGCCACTTTCTCAGGTGAGCGGCACAGCCTTGAGGAACGTTCTAGATCACTTTGGCAAGTAGCAGTGCTTACCACGGATCATTGAAAATTGGAGGAGAGGCCTTTGCTTCCTTTTGGCTTGCCACCTTTGGTCTTTCAAGAAAGGAACCACGGCCTCCCCTGCTTTGAGTCAAACTCTGGTCTACATGCCCATGCCCATTGTATGCCTTTTTTTTATGGTCCCTGAAAAGCAAATAATGCAGTCATGAAGCAAATGCTGAGATCCTTGCTCATGCCAGCCCCATGAGGATCCCCAAAAGCACTTACTCCTTGAGGAATGTGATTCCCCTTAGCTGGTAACATTGAACTGCTAACTAAGGCATACAAAACTTTTGCTAGACCAGTTCTCAAATACAGCTCATCTGTCTGGAACCTGCACTGCATATTGGACATAATTATAATTGAGTGAGTCCAGGGATATTTCACGAGAAGAGTCCTCCACTCCTCTGCTCTCAACAGAATCCCTTATGCCACCAGGCTTGAAATTTTGGGCTTAGACAATCTACAGCTTTGCCTTGATCAAAATGTGTAGTCCAGACTTCAGTAACAGAGTGGTCAGTGCCTGGAATGCACTACCTGACTCCATGGTCTCTTCCCCAAACCCCCAAAATATTAACCTTAAGACTGTCTACCGTGGACCTCACCCCATTCCCAAGAGGTCTTTAAGGGGCATGCATAAGCACACCAGCACGCCTTCCGTCCCTGTCCTACTGTCCCCTTTTATTCGTATCCATTTCATGCATTCATAATCATGTTTATACTTGTATCTGTTATCTAATGCGTGCTTGATGAAAATAAATGAATAAAATAAATAAAAATCCTGAAATGATCTGCGGCATGTTGCCATGGGGCATGTTTTTGTTGAAAACCAGAATTGGCTCTTCTGTAGTGGTGTGTGGGAAGTACTTTGGGAATAGGAGGAAGAGCCCCAGACTAGACAATAATCAGATAAGAAACGGCTGAGCCTACAGAAGCAATGGGGGGGTGTGGCAGATGTCTCAAGGAACCTTTCCTAGTTTCTTGGACCGTGAAGGCAACGTGGTGGCAGTGTGGGGAAATTTACTTCCATGTAACCTTACAGTAGGGTTAAAGTTAGTACTTCCGAGTGTGCTTCTTGTTTGGACTCCTTTGAAAGACTGACATTGTGCTCCTGCCTTTCCTTCTCAGTCATTCCCATGTCCTCTACAATCTATCTCCATGGTGGAACTTAGTTGTGGGGAAGAACGGCGAAAGAACAACCTTCGTGCCTAGGCGATTTTTTCCCCCTCTTTTCACCACAAGTAGTCCTTGATCTTTGATCAGGCTGGGACTTGGCTTCTTGGCACACTGCAAGAAGCAAAAGCAAGAAGCAAACAAGAAGCAAGCAGCAGCCTGAGAGCCATGACATGCTAAGATGCCCAATCCTAGGGCGGCCCAGCAGTGCACTCCAAAGGATCTTCTTGGAGTCATGGACCAGGCTGGGCACACTTCATCACCTGCAAGAGATTAAAGCAGAGACGATAAACTAGGGTGGCAGAGCACAGAGTGGCGGGGGTCAAAGGGGCATGGATGGGGAGACATAGATGGGTGGGGAAAGCTGAAGCACCTCAGCAGTTGTAGATGCAGGTGGGCTGCCAAATAACTCAGTTTAGATTGTGTGACTTGGGATAGTGCGATAGCTGTAACTCTGAGGACCAGTCATAAGTCCTTAGTTGTAAGTCAAGAATCACCTTTACCTGTACCATCCACACAACCTCCTGAGTTGGTTTGGAGTTAAAATTGAGCCCTTCCAGCAGGCCCTTGTGGTCATGACATCTGCTGGACAAGGTAGGGAAGTTGTAAGATGTTGCACATCTAAATTAAATTGAATTTTCTGTCAAATACTCTGCTTAGTTTATATGTAACGTAAGTATACTTTTAATTTGTTACTAGAATTCCCATCGTTCTATGTAGTCCTGAGTTGAGTGAGAATTCTGGAACTTGCAGTCCAATATGTTGAAAGCACCAGACTGTTCTGCCCCAGCTTCGGATTCCCAGAGAATGTGACACACACCAAACTTCGCAAACACTGTTTAATTCCAAACAAACCCCTTTCAAGAATGCAGGCTTCCCGTGCAAAGGGTCCTTATCAAAGTTATTAAGAACAAAGTCCGACAACCAGTCCAGAAAACCAGATATGAGAAGTTACTCTGTAGTAATGAGACATTGTTTCTAGCAAGAAAGCACTAGCTGCGTGCGACTTAAATAGGCCAAAGGAGTGGCCAGTTATCCTCAAGCCCTACTCTCGAGTAGACCTCCTCCTCCTGAGTAGCCACTCCTGCCTTTTGGCAGCCCTGCGTGCCCAAGCATTGAGGAGAGGCTCCTCCACTTCACTCTCTCCACTGGAAGGAGCCTCTGGGGGTTCTGAAGACCCAGGCTGAGTCTCTGCCTCTGGCATCACATCCTCTTCAGCCTCCTCGCTGTCCAACGCAAGCGCCGGCTGCACAGGCTGCTGGTGCAACACCACACCAGCCTCCTCATCGTCGGGATCAGCCACAATCCGTGCAGGCTGCTGGCGGGCCACAACACAGACTGAGGAAGGTTGGACTGAGAGGTGGGGCTTTCCATAGATGGAAACCCAGAATATGCTGAGTTGGCAATGCAGGGTCCCCTGCCTATCAGAACAGATGTGCTGGTGCCACCTCTCTTGTGCTCCACCCTTTCTTCTTGCTCTATAAAAGATTTCTTTTAAAAGATTCAGTTGCTTTGATTCTCACCTTGGTGTTCATCTGGACCAGTGACTCTAAAGCACTTCAGCATCGGTATGGCTTACGTCGCAGCACCTGGCTACATGCCAGTTCATAAACCAGTAAGTACCTCTCCCACCTGTCTTCGCTGGTCCTTAACCTGATTACATCCTTGCAGCAAGATGATTACATGCGCAACAGTGGAGAAATACTAAATACCCCCATTGGAAAAAAGGACGGTAAAGGTGGCGAAACGGACTTGTTTGGCCAGGGATAAAACAATAAGGAAGTTGATCAAAGACTGGAAATCTTTTATGGAATTTTTGCTAAAAATGGACAAAAGGGAGATGGTGATTTGGGGTGAATGTAGAATGAATTCTAGTGTAATAATAAGGAAAGGGGAGAGAGAGTAGGTTTATGGAGTTTTTGGTGCTCTCTGACCTTGGTGGGTTGCTTCAAGCTGGGAGAGCATCAAGGACTCCAGAGATCAACATCAAAATAATTATATTCTCTTCTATGGGATAATAAGTTCATTTCTAAGTGCTGTAGAAGATGAGAAGTCACTTTAATTTTCTTTTGTCTATTTCTATTCATTTTTTTCTTTCATACTTTTTTCTTTCTCACTTTATTTTTTCAAATTTATCATCAATGTAAAAAATTCTTTACTAACAATTGCATTAAAAATTACTATATTCTACCTCAAAAATCTATCTCATTTGAAAGAAAAATACTGGTAGCTTTTCTATCAGTCATTCAGTGCCTAAACTTCCCTTTATGCAGAATTTTGCCTCCTCCCCCTCCCCTCCCCCGATACCCTAACTCAACTGCCTTGAGCCTTTTTATGCAACCATACAGATAACTAAATCCTCCTTTAAAATAGAAAAAAATATCCAGTGCTACCAGGGGTGAAATCCAGCAGGTTCTGACAGGTTCTGGAGAACCGGTAGCGGAAATTTTGAGCAGTTCGGAGAACCAGCAAATACCACCTCTGGCTGGCCCCAGAGTGGGGTGGGAATGGGGATTTTGCAGTATCCTTCCCCTGCCATGCCAATCAAGCCACACCCACAGAACCGGTAGTAAAAAAATTTGGATTTCACCACTGAATGCTACCAAGAGTAGTGCCATCCAGAGAATCTTTACTACTTAAAGTAGTAAATAAATATTACTATTAATGATCTATGACTTTTTACTTGCTGTTTATATGTACACTGAGAGTTTATGAACTGGAGACAAATTTCTTATGTGTCCAATCACACTTGATCAATAAAGCTATTCTATTCCTATTCCTATTCTATTCTAGTTATTAGAATTTGTCAAACAAAAACGAGAACAAAAATAAAAGAATAAAAATACAGCGACAGGGATGATAGGCACGTTAGTGCACTTATGCACGCCCTCTCTACTAACCACTTAAATATGATGTAAGGTCCACAGAAGTCAATTTGTGACTGAAACTAAAAATTCATAGCTGAAACAACTGAGTCAGGTAGAGCATTCCAGACTTCGACAACTCTATTACAGAAATCATATTTTTTACGGTCAAGTTTAGAATGATGTACATTAAGTTTAAAGCGGTTGTTGGCGGCGTATTATTGTGATTAAAACAAAAAAAGTCATTTACAGGTAAAACATTACTAAGTATAATTTTGTATGCAATACCTAGGCCTGACCGCAAGTGATGCAGTTCTAAGTTATCCAAACCGAGAATTTCGAACCTCGTAGCATAGGGAATTCTATTGTGTACAGAAGAGCGCAAGACTTTTCTCGTGAAATACTTCTGAACCCGCTCAATTGTACTGATGTCAGATATATGGTGGGGATTCCAAACAGTTGAACAAGATTGGTCTAGCATAAGTTTTATAAGCTCTAATTAGCAATACAATGTTTCCAGGAAAAAAAACCTACAAAATTACATTTACTGTAATTTACTGTAATTACTTAATGCTTTGTTAGCAGTGCTGTTACAGTGAACTTTGGAGCATAGATGGTCAGAGATAAGTACACCAAGTTTATAATGTACTACTGTATCAAAAGCCTTACAAAAATCTATGTAAATTGCATCTATAGTTTTGCCTTGATCAAGACATGTAGTCCAGATGTTTTTACAGTGCAAAAGTTGTAGATTACAGGACAGGATTTTCCTAAAACCAAACTGTTGGATAGCAAGTTGTTTGTCTCTAAGTGGTGAACAATGGATTGGTTTATAATTGATTCCATAACTTTGCATGTAACACAACACAAAGAGATTGGTCTATAATTTTCAACTGAACTAAGGTCACCCTCTTTAAAAATTGGTATAACTATAGCCAATGTCCATAGATCAGGCAGAGAAGTAGTTCAAAACAATACTTCGAAAATTGTACACAAAGGTTCAGCTAGGACGGTAGCAAGCTTTTTCAAGAAAAAGGATACATAAACCATTTGGTCCTGTGGATAGCGATGGTTTTAGATTATATAATGCTAATTCAACATTATCTACTGCAAATTTAATATTCAGCAATTTGCTACAACTATTTGTGGTTCGATTTGCGAATGAAGGACTGCAACCATTGCGATCCACAAAACCTGAACTATTCCATTCCATTCCATTTCATTCCATTCTATTCTTAATTAAAATGCAGTTAAATGTTGTGTTTTGCTGGAGGGTAGAGAGTTAGTATGGTGTAATGTGAAAGCGTCAGGCTAAGAACCAGGAGACCCTGAATTTTGTTTCTCTTTAGGTACAAAGTCAGCTGGGTGACCTTGAGCCAGTCACACTCACTCAGCCCCAGGAAGGATGCAATAGCAAATCACTTCTGAAACTTTGCCAAGATTGAAAAGATATTGGTTGATTCTGATAAGATGCTGGCATGCAGCCAGTCTTGCTCAAACCACTGATCAACTTGTAGAAAGAAAAGCAGAACTGCTCCATGGCTGCAGTTCTGGAGTTTTCTCCGTGCCTTCCTTCTCCTGCCATGTTGGGCAGATTAATCCTTAGCAGGGACCTTCTCAAAAAGTATTTCTTTGTTTGACTCGGAAGCCACCTGGAAAGGCTGATACAAGGCATGTTTGCAGTTGGCTGCTTTTTTGCAATAACGTCATGGCTATCAACTATGGGAGTCCACCAAGGGTGATAAAAAAAATCAAGATGGTGGACACAATGAAAGCACCATCTGTTTTTCATTGCCCATCAATTACACTGTAGTAGTCACCATCTGGCTTTTTTGACTAGCCCAGGACACCCTGGCTGCTATGAGCCATTTTCCAACCACATTTTGTATCTTCTGAATTGATGTGCTAGCTACACAATGATCAAAGATGGTTATTCATCAAGGGGATTAGAAACATGTCTTTATCTGTGTTTTAAGAACAGCTGCAGTTTTGGCCAACCCTATCTGGGGTGATGCCTTGATTTATGATCTTTGATTTGGTTTATCGTTTTCTGCTTCCCAGACTCTCCCTTACCATCACCATTTCTCTGATGGACTCCATCCTGGGATGACAGTATGTATACAAGGCATGGTGACCGAACATGCCAGCAGGTAATAATAATAACCTGAATAATTCCAGCCATTAGACTCACAGCTCTAATAGTGCGCTGGATTCAAGCAGAACTAAATACCTTGAATATGAGTACCCAAAAAATAATGAATCATGCCCTTCATCCTCCAGCAATCTTGACAGACTCTGCTTACCAAGGAAAATAGGAGGGTGTGGAATGTTGCAAATACAGGTAGTCCTCAACTTATGACCATAATTGAGCCCCACATTTCCATTGCTAAGCAAAACATTTTTTTAAATGAACTTTGACCCATTTTACGACCTTTCTTGTGACTTGTCGCAGTTGTTAAATGAATCACTGCAGTTGTTAAGTTGGTAAATGGTTGTTTGCTTGTCAGAAGGTCACAACAGATGATCACATGATCCTGGGACACTGCAACCATTATAAATATGAGTCAGTTGCCAGGCGTCTGAATTCTGGTAATGTGACCATGGGGATGCTGCAATGGTCATAAGTGTGGGAAATGGACATAAGTCTCTTTTTTTCAGTGCCATTGTACCTTTGAATGGTCAGTAAACAAATTGTTGTAAGTCAAGGACTACCTATACACCAGAAACTTGAAAAAGGGCATCTAAAGAATATCTGAAAGGCAGTGAAGTGAAGCACTGAAGTTAGTATACTAGGAAGGCTTAATGAGTACTACTGGAGCTATCAAACTGACCTACAAGATGGAATGAAGAATAGAAAAGAAACGTAGAAGGCAGAGTGCACACATCCACACAAGAGGTTAAAGTGCTGGATGCAAGCCCACAACATCTGGAACACCACTTGAACATCATCAACATTCACTAAATCACCATCAATCAGTTGCAAAAGGTAACTGATTTGTTTGGAACAGTTTACATCCTGCAATTTTAACATCTGCCTCTCCCAGGTCCTTATCCTTTGGAAGGATAAGAATAGTGTAGAGCAGAGCAGATACTTCATTGGCCAAGTGTGATTGGATACCCAAGGAATTTGTCTCTGATGCATAAGCTCTCAATGTACATATAAACAACAAAGTGATAAGTCATAAATCATAAGATACAAACAACAATTGATAAATTATAATATACCAATAGAAAAATAGAATAGAATAGAATAGAATAGAATAGAATAGAATAGAATAGAAT
>WNWU01020040.1:0-12341 GCA_012654045.1 Ptyas mucosa
ATTCTATTCTATTCTATTCTATTCTATTCTATTCTATTCTATTCTATCCTATCCTATCCTATCCCTATCCCTATCCCTATCCCTATCCCTATCCCTATCCCTATTCCCTTCTCTTCTCTTCTGGTAGTTCTCGACTTACGATCGCATGGAGACCAAATCTATGTTGTTAAGTGTGACGCTCGTGAAGTGAGTTTTGCCCCCATTTTATGACCTTTCCAGCCACTGTTGTTAAATGAATCATTGCAGCTGTTAGGTTAGTCACACGATTGTTAAGTGAACCTGGCTTTCCCTGTGGACTTTGCTGGTCAGAAGGTCGCAAAAAGGGATCCCATGACTCGGGGGACACTGCAACCGTCATAAATATGAGTCGGTGGCCAAGCGTCTGAATTTTGATCGGGTGATCGTGGGGATGCTTATGGTCGTAAGTATGAAAAACGGTCATGAGTTCTCTTTTTCCAGTGCGTTGTAACTTCGAATGGTCACTAAACCAACTGTTGTAAATTGAGGATTCCCTGTATTTTTTTCTCCCCGAAGTAGAAGGTAGTTTTGCTGATAGCACAGAACGAAATTAGCTAACCCACTAAAATGGAGACAGTCAGAATACAGGTAGTCCTCGACTTAAAACAGTTCGTTTAGTGGCCGTTTTAAGTTACGTCACTGAAAAAAGTGAGTTATGACCATTTTTCACACTTACGACCGTTGCAGCATCTCCAGGGCCATATGATTTACATTCGGATACTTGACAATGGGCTTGCATTTATGATAGGGTCATGGGATGTGACCCTTTTGGATAGGGCCTCCTGCTTGAGCAGGGGGTTGGACTAGATGACCTCCAAGGTCCCTTCCAACTCTGTTATTCTACCTTCTGCCAAGCCAATGGGGGAAACCAGATTCACTTAACAACCATGTTAGTAATGTATCAGCTGCGGTGAATCACTTAATAAATGTGGCAAGGAAAGTCGTCAAACAGAGTAAAACTCACTGAGCAAATTTTTCACTTAGCAACATACATTTTGGGCTCAATTGTGGTCGTAGGTTGAGGACTAACTATACGGTAGCTTGCTGCTTCTTTCCTTCACTTTCCTGTCACTGCTTTTTAAGAAGAGAAAATAAAGAGTGTCAGAAATATATTCAATTACCCTGCATGATTTTTTTTCTTAAACAATCCTCCAATGCATACAGAACCTAACTTCTAAAAGTAACAGTAAAGATTCCCCTTGCACATATGTGCTAGTTGTTCCCGACTCTAGGGGGCGGTGCTCATCTCCGTTTCAAAGCCGATGAGCCAGTGCTGTCTGAAGACGTCTCCGTGGTCATGTGGCCGGCATGACTCAACGCCAAAGGCACACGGAATGCTGTTACCTTCCCACCAAAGGTGGTCCCTGTTTTTCTACTTGCATTTTTTTTTACGTGCTTTCGAACGGCTAGGTTGGCAGAAGCTGGGACAAGTCACGGAAGCTCACCCCGTTAGGCGGCACTGGGGATTCGAACCACTGAACTGCCGACCTTTCGAGCGACAAGCTCAGCGTCTTAGCTATTGAGCCACCGCGTCCCTCTAGCCTAACTTCTACGACTACCTTAAAACAAAGTCACTAAAGAAATCTGGCCAGATCCTTTTGGTTGTCCTAGGTGTGGAATTTGACACCATGCCACCACATGGCTGGAATTTAAGGGGGCAGGAATTTGGAAGGGGGGGGACGAGAAAGTGATTTTCATCGGTTTTATTCTCTAGTCATGATGGCTGGAGGGATTGAGCGAATTCAGGAAGAGCAGAAAGCGACTCTTCTCGTTCAAAACTTTCCAGAAAACCCACCACTTCTAACAGGACAGAAAAAAAAAGATGATGGTTATTTCACGTTAATGGCTGAGACAAGTACAGTAGTGTCCAAAATTGTGGAAACCTTTTGGGAAAAGTGTATTTTTGAGGTTTGATGGCTAATAACACCACTTTTTTTTTGGAGTTTCAAGAGAATCCTATTCCACTGCTGGAATGGCCTGGGAATAGCTCAGACCTTCACCCAATTGAAAATCTATGGAGCCGACTAAAGAAACTGATTAGTCAGAAGTGACCCAACAATAAAACCCAGTTAATAGAAGCCATCATCAAGCTTCGTTTCACATTAGAGCAGCTGCAGAACTCAAAGACTCGGTTCACTCCATGGGAAGATGTTGTAAGGCCGTAATTCATGCTGAAGGTTACCCAACAAAGTATTAACTGGCATGGGGATTATTTTTGCATATCTTGTTTTTTCTACCTGTTTCACTTTCCTTCTTTATACTGTAACTGCTATTCTAATAGCAAATCCTTCATGAAAGTGATTGCATTACATTCTTGATTGAATTACCTTTCCATTGATATGTAATTTTATGGTACTACTCCCCCGCAAAAAATGGTGTTATCAACTAGTTTTAGAAAATACACTTTTCCCAAAAGGTTTCCACAATTTTGGCCACTACTGTAGGTTTCTCCAGATATTCTGCCGAAGGTATTCTCCAGTTTGTTTTAGTGACCGCTCAAAGTTACCACGGCACTGGGGGGAAAAAAAGTTACTTATGACCATTTTCAACTCCGAGGACCGTTGCAGCATTCCCTCACATTCGGATGCTTGACCAATGGTTCATAATTATGACGGTCACAGTATCCTGGGGTCATGCGATCTCCTTCTGACGAACAAAGTCAAGAACCGTATTAATGGATTCACTTAATGTCCCTGTGACTAATTTAACAACGGCAGCGATCGTTAAGATTGAAGTCGTAGAAATGGGGCAAAACTCACTTAGCAAATGTTTCACTTAGCAACGTAAATTTGGGGCTCAGTCATGGACGTAAGTCAAGGACCACCTGCGATTCCTGCTTTTTTTTTTTTTTGCTTCGGTGAAAAGGTTTAAGAAAGCAAAACAGTCGTTACTAAAGCTTGTTTGTTCTCAGTGCAGCCCTTTTCTGGCACAGCCCACAGAGCGCACCGTTTATACACGTGGGGTATAAATATCCCTTGCGTAAACCTCAATTACGGTAACATGAATAAGCTTCCAGTCCTCAAAGCTTATAGCAAACATGCAAAAAACGAGAAGGATCTTTTGCAATCCACTGGCGTTTTGCCCCCCCCCCCCCCCGCCATCACTCTGCTAAATAACTAATTCCCGCAACGCTGTCAAACAAATCTAGGAAGGCAGTATTCTCATTATCTCATCGTTACTCTCATCTTCTCAAGACTATAACCGTTTTTTCTCAGGTAGTCCTCAATTTATGAACACAACGGAGCCCCAAATTTATGTTGCTCCGTGACTTTTGCCCCCTTTTACGACTTACAAAAACTTGCACATCAAATTATTTTTTAAACGCCTGGTTGGAAAATGGGTCTTTATAGATTTTTTTCTGCCTGGGAGAAAAGAGCAAAACTTAAACCCATTCCTCAGGGGCTGCATTCCTGAGCCCGGATGCGAAGCCGGAGGCAAAAAAAATCCTGGAAAAATGAAAGGATGATTTGAAGCACCCACTCTCAAAAGGATCAGTGTGCTCAGCATCTGAGAGGCTGGGCAATAAAACGGGCGCATTGAAATACTGTGGGAAATAAAGGGAAGGAAAAAGCAGCTAAGTTACTTTTCTGAAAATGAACATTGAGTGTTTGGCTAGATTCACCGGCTTGCCATCGAATGCCAACTCAGCTGTCCTCTCAATGCAGCCTGAACTACTAAGACCGTAGTACCATTCTTCTTATCATCCTTACTAGTGCTTCTCTCTTCCCACTTATGGCTATATCCATGTTGCTTGTATCTTTACAACTTATATTGCTTTTATTGTTTCCTAGCATGATTTCATTGCTTATTAGTATCCTATGACTATCACTAAGTGTTGTATCTTATGATTCTTGGCAAATATGCATACATACATACATACATATATGTAGTATATGCTCCCTCCCACATCACATGCTGGGGTAGACCAGGTGTCTTGATAGAAAAACACTATCTATCTATCTATCTATCTATCTATCTATCTATCTATCTTTCTTCTAAATTAAAATTAATTAATTCTTTTAAAATTTTAAAATCTTAAGTTCCGGAGTTCGCAGTACGTCTGCTTCTTTTTTTACTAATATATCTGGAACTCGTATTTTTAGAATAGTTTGTAATACACACACACACACACACACACACACACACACACACAGTGTTTCCCTGAAAATAAGACCTCCCCTGATAATAAGCCCAATCAGGCTTTTGAGCACATGTGCTAAAATAAGCCTCCCCCCGCCCAAAATAAACCCTTCCCGAAAATATTTAAACACAGAGCTGGAAATCAAGTAAAATGGCAAGAGGAGCCCCATCTTGCTCCACGCACCCCAAAATAATAAGACCTCCCCAAAAATAAGGCCAAGCGCTTATTTCAGAGTTCAAAAAAAATATAAGACAGGGTCTTATTTGTGGGGAAACAAGGTATATGTGTGTGTGTGTACACTGAGAGCATATGCACCAAAGACAAATTCCTTGTGTGTCCAATCACGCTTGGCCAATAAAGAATTCTATTCTATTCTATTTTCAACAATAGCCCAGGAGATGCTTGTTTAAGTACTTAAGGGAAGACTCACAAACCGCCCCCGAAATGTCACCCACAACAGCAGTAGACACCGCAAGAAGCATGACACAACCACCACCCCACAAAAGCGGATGCAATTACGCCCTCAAACACCAAGAAAAAGGGGTTGTTTTTTTTGTTTGAATTTGCTGTTAAGAATCCGACACAATTACCCCTCGGCCCTTGGCAAAACATTTGTGCAAACGTGCAGACGGTACACAAACCCCAGAAACGGTAAAAGGTGACCAGTGGTGCCACTCGCTTGCTCTGAGATTCTGGAATTCAGTGTGCCGAAAGGCCTAACTTGCACCAAGGAGGAGCAAAATACTCCTAGTTGCATCAGCCGGCCTGCTTTTTAATTGCAACACTTCAAAGGTTCTTCGGCCACCGAAAGCACAAGGGCCCCGTTATTATTCTCAAGGCCGGGGCAGTCCTGAAGCTGTTGGTGTGAACTGCAAACACAACTTGTGAGGGGAAACGGGCAGGGGGCGGGGGCTTCCCAGGGTCTGTATAAATAGGAAGCCCACCGTCTTTCTTTTTTTTTTTTCTATGCGCATTTCCCTCTTGCTTAATTCACGGTGGCAATCAGGAGCTTCTGGAGGTTTTGGCTTCTGCTCATAAAAAAAAAAAATGAGGAAACGTGCAAAGGAGCTGCTGCTAAGGGGTGGGGGGGAGAGAATAAGGGAAGAGGAGGAAGAGAGGAGGAGGAGGAGGGGGAGGAAGAGCTGGCTTAAGAAACGAAATGGCTCACACTTCCCAGAGCTCAGCTGCAGTCAAAGGTTGATTCATTTAAAAGTTTCTGAGCCAGATTCCTGTTTTTTGGCTTCCCCGAGGGACCCCCACTGGATATCTTTTGGCCAAACTACTTCACAGGGGCCTGGCTAAAAAAAATAAAAATAAAACAAAGGGAGCAACTTCATGCAGGTAATCCTCGTCTTACAACTATCCCAAGTTACAATGGCACTTATAACCATTTTTCACACGTGCGACCGTGGCAGTAACCCCCCATGGTCAGATGATCCAACATTTGGATGCCGGGCAATTTATTTATTTATTTATTATTGCGATTTATATGCCGCCTTTCTCCCTGAGGAGAAATTGAGTTCATAGTTACGACGGTGGCGGTGCCTTGGGGGCGATGGGACCAATTTGGGGGGGGGGGGGGGGGGGGGCGACTTTCTGGCAAGCAAAATCCACGGGGAAGGCAGACTCGCTTAACAACCGGGTTGCTAATTTAACAACCGCGGCAAGGAAGTTCGTAAAAGTTCCCTTCGCCGCGGTCTTGCTTAGCAACAGAAATTTTGGGCTCAATTCTGGTTGGTAAGATGAGAACTATAAATAAAAAGGGAACTAATGCCCAACTACGGCGCACAGCTTTCCCTGCGTAACTAAGGAAAGAGCCACATCTAACACAACCGCAACGAAACTCACAAGCTTCAATGGCATCCGTGGGGCAGGGCGTGGGGTGGGGTGGGGTGGCAAAACCTTTGGACTGACCTGCTTGTGCTGCTCCTCCAACCTCCACGTCGGTCTCCCAGCGGAAGACCCGGAATAGAGCAAGTTGGGGGTTTCTTTCCCCGCTTGGTCCTTTCCTTGGAGATTCCGCTGGGCCCCCAGAACTGGGAGAGGCTTAGAGGAAGGAGTCGCTCTTTGGTTGTGGGAAACCGCTTTGGAAGCGTGAAAGTATTTGAGAGCCGATCGCGCATCCTGGCCAGTTCTGGGAGCGTTGTCCTCCAAGTCACCGTCCTCTGAATCTTCCTCCCCTTCTTCTTCTTCTTCTTCTTCCTCCTCTTCTTCCTCCTCTTCCTCTTCTTCTTCCTCCGAGTTCAGAGCACTCTGGTCAAATGTTCGAGAGGCCGCCAGGACGGGGGGCATCCTAGCGGAAGGTCCAAGGATGGGCCCACCGGAAACTTTGCCGGAGGTGGCAGCCATGCCAGTTTGCTGGACCGTCATCTGTTGAGGAAACTGGAGGGGAGTGTCTCTCATCTGCCGCTGGGGCCGGTCTCTGGACTCCATCGGGAGAGGGGCCACCTGGTGCTGCTGCTGCTGCTGCTTCTGCAGCTGTTCCACAACGGCCTCCAGCTTCATCCTGGGCTTATCATGGCTGTGCCGAGAAAGGAGTTCGGGAGGACGCGGCTCCAGACGAAGCCTCCGCAGAATACCTGAAACACAAATAACGGGGCTGGATAATTACCTGTGTTTTTCGGACTGTAAGACGCACCTAAATTTACGGGAGGAAAACAAGGGGGGAAAAAAGCTTTCTTGCCTCCGGGGGTCGGATTTTTGCCTTCCCAGGCTCCCAGGAGCACTCTGCAGGGCTCAGTACTGCGAGTTCGAATCTCACCAGGCTCAAGGTTGACTCAGCCTTCCATCCATCCCAAGGTAGGTAAAATGAAGACCGGATTGTGGGGGCAATAAGCTGACTTTGTATAAAAAAAAAGAATACCGCTTGGGGGGGCTGAAAACCCTACTAAAAAGCAGGTATATACGAAAGTATGAAGGCTATTGCTTAACGCATTGTAAGCCGCCCTGAGTCTCCGGAGAAGGGCGGCATATAAATCGAACCAATCAATCAATCAATCAATCAATAAGTGAGCTTTGCCCCGTGTTACAACCTTTCTTGCCAGTGTGGTTAAGGGAATCACCGCAGCGTGTTCAGTTACTAACACGGTCGTTAAAACGAATCTGGCTTCCTCACTGGCTTTGCTGGTCAGAAGGCGGCAAAAGGAGATCATGTGACTTCGGGATTTAGCCACCGCCATATAAATACATGCCAGTTGTCAAGCATCTCAATTTCGAACACGGGATCACGGGGAGGCTGCAACGGTCCTCGTGTGACAAACAGCCGTTAAGTCACCCTTTTTTTTTTTTTGAAGTGCTGTTGTAACTTCAGTCACTAAGCGAATGTGGTTGCAAGTCAAGGACTGACTACCTGTAGTAAATTTTGCGGTCTCTTGGGTGGCTGGCAAGAAGCAACAAGAAAACTCTTTGCAGCTGGCAATTATGAGTTCAAGTGTCTGTCTGTCATCATCATCATCCTCTCCTCCCCCAAAGCAATTGTGACTTTCAGATGTAATAACAAAGAGTTGATGAATTACGTACTGTTTAAAGTTAAATATATGCCATAATATCCCCACCCTCTGCCGTGACTGTGCTTTAGGGCACCCATTTTCCTTTGTTTGTCACGGCTGCCTTCCAGAGAAGTTTATTTTATTTCCCGACGTCCAATTTTAATTTAGAAACACCACGGGGCACAGGGCACGTGAAGTGCCATCTACAGGGAGATAATGAATAAGGGGACGATAAATAATGAATGAGCCGATGGTCAAAGGATGAAAGGCAACAGCCACACAATCATTAAAGGGCGGAAATACATCGGGGGAATCATTATTGGAACAGAATTTCTTGATGTGGTGAGAAACCAAATTGCAAAGGAGAATGGAAGAACAATTCCCTTTGTTTTGTTTTGTTGTTTGTTTTAGCTACTCCTCTGACAGCACCGAAGCACTTAGCTTCAACCCAGATAAGATGCATAACTTTAGCAAAAACAGACCCTCCGAAAGAGCAATAGGACGTTTTGCTAAAATTAAATATGTGCCTTGTCTCCGCCGGCAATAAAATAACCCCCTCTGCTATTTTAAGAAAGACCGAATCATCAAGAATTTCCCGTGACTCTCTTGAATGTTCTGTGAAACCAGCTTGGAAGGTCATCGGCAACCCTGTTAACACTCAGGCTTGTTACCAATTTATAGTTGTTGTTGTGGTTTTTACTACAAAGACAATTCAATGCATGCATGCAGGAACAGAAGTATCGGTTCTGACAGCCACAATGGTAGTAGCTAAAATTCTGTAGGTCTACAATGCTATTTGAAACATGCTTAAGTTGCAGTTAGTCCTTGACTTATTCACCATTTGTTTAGTGACCGTTTGAAGTTATGATGGTGTTGGAAAACAAAAATCACTTACAGCTGGTCCTCACACTTAAAACCACGGCAGCATCCCCATGACCCCAAGACATGAAGCGGATTACCAAGTACCTAAAATGCAACCACGTGACCATCGTGCAAAGTTGCAACAGCCTGCCCACCAAAAGGTAGTTATGACCAGATTTTGAAGTTCTGGATGGTTGCAATCCCCTGCCCCCCAAATTGCAACCATTAGAACTGCAAAATCTGGTCAGGCTGTCATGACTTTGCCTGATTGCTAAGTCAGCAGTCATTAAGTGAGGACTGCCTGTACATAAAGGTAAAGGTCCCCCTCGCACATATGTGCTAGTCGTTCCCGACTCTAGGGGGTGCTCATCTCCGTTTCAAAGCCGAAGAGCCAGCGCTGTCCGAAGACGTCTCCGTGGTCATGTGGCCGGCGTGACTCAATGCCAAAGGCGCACAGAACGCTGTTACCTTCTCACCAAAGGTGGACCCTATTTTTTCTACTTGCATTTTTTACCTGCTTTCGAACTTCTAGGTTGGCAGAAGCTGGGACAAGTCACGGGAGCTCACCCCGTTACGCGACACTGGGGATTCGAACCGCTGAACTGCCGACCTTTCGATCGACAGTCTTAGCCACTGAGCCACCGCATCCCTTCTGTACATAAAACCGTCTACATAATAGCTGCATTCCTGCACTCCGGATGCAAGTTTAAAATACATCGCAACAGATAAAAGAATAATTTCCGAAGAAAACCTTATGAACACTTTTTAAACATCTTCTGGTTCCAATGCAGGCAGCCTAAACTGAGCTTCCTGGCCTGGAAAGCTGTTGTGCAAGAGGTACATTTGCATATTAATAGGATTACGGTAACTTATCCCCTCCCGGGCGCTAATACTTTCTTTGTGCATAATGATATAACCCACAGCTGAGTGACATGATACAAGCTGGATTTGAAAAATCTCAAAGGCCCAAATTAGCCACGATTCTAAGTATGGACATATCTCAGAGCAGCAGTTAATTCGAAACAAACAAACAAAAAAGGCAACGAATAACTTTCAACTCTTCAACTCAATTCTTTCATGAAGTTTATAAAGTTCTGACGGATAGAAGAATATTTTCTTCTCTATTTTGTACCGTTGGCAACTGAAAAGGGACTTTTCATTGAACAGCAGGCTGAAGAGAAGAGTCACACCGTCCTTATTCAAGCAGCACTCAAGGTTTACTTCCCCAAAAGTTTGAACAGGATCGGAAGGAGATGATCTTCACTACATAAACCATGACTAAAAGTGCCGTACAATGGAAGCACAACGTTTGCTGTCCTCCCCAATTGTGGCTTATTAGCTTGGTGTAGTGGTTAAGGCACCAGGTTAGAAACTGGGAGACGGGGAATTCTAGTCCTGCCTTAGGCATGGAAGCCAGCTGGGTGACTTTGGGCCAATCACCAGGAGACGGGGAGTTCTAGTCCCACTTTAGGCATGAAAGCCAGCTGGGTGACTTTGGGCCAATCACCAGGAGACGAGGAGTTCTAGTCCCGCCTTAGGCACGAAAGCCAGCTGGGTGACTTTGAGCCAGCCCCTCCTTCTCAGCCCAGCCCACCTGGGAATCCATTGCAGTAACTCTGAGGCCACCAGGTTGGGGATATCTGCAGAACCCCCCCCCCCCCCCCAAATCCTGGAGATGTCTAGTGCTCTGGACTACAACTCCCATCATCTTCACATCATCGCAAGGAGAGGGGTCCGGCATGCAGAGCACAGGCAGGCACCCAATTCAACACCTCTGCTGAGCGCCATATTGGGGACACTGCAGACCCCTTGCCCGCAAAGGTGAGGGCTGTCTAAAGCTCTGGACTACAACTCCCATCATCTTGCTCATTTGCTTGGCAAAGATGTGGGGGACACACACATGCTGAGGGTGGGGGAAGAGCGGGAGCCCATTGCAACACCTTTGATGGGCGCCAGGTTGGGGACCGAAGCAGCAGACACCCCCCGCCCCCGCAACTATCTAGGGCTCTGGATTACAATTCCCATCACCTTGCTTGGTAAGGGCGGGGGAAGGGGAGCAGGGAGAGCGGGAGCCCGTTGCAACCCCTCTGGAGGGCTCCAGGTTGGGGACAGCTGATCACCCCCCCCACACACCCCTGCCCCACCAAACCTAGGGCTATCTAAGGCTCTGGACTACAACTCCCATCATCTTCCCCACTTGCTTTGCAAAGGACGCTGCTGAGGGTGGGGGAGGGAAGAGCAGGACCCCATTGCAACCAGGTTAGGGACCGCAGCAGCAGACCCTCCTCCCGGAGCCCCCACCCCCCCAACCTGCAGCTAATCTAGGGGCTCTGGACTACAATTCCCATCACCTTGGTAAGGAAGGGGGGCGGGGAGAGCGGGAGGACATGGCAAACCCCTCCGGCGGGCGCCAGGTTGGAAACAGCTGATCCCCCGACCCCTCCCCTCCCGACCCCCCCCCCCAAACCTGGACTACAACTCCCATCATCTTGCTCATTTGCTTGTCAAGGAGGGGGGGGGGCATGCTGAGGGTGGGGGAGGGGAGGCAGCCCTCCAGCGGGCGCCAGGTTGGAGAAAAGCGGCCTGAGAACGACCCCGCGACCCCCTCAGGGCTTCCCGCCCGGCAGCTCCGCGCCCTCCCCGAAAGAAAGCTCCCCCCCCCCGGGAGAAGTGGGGGGGTCCCTGGGTGAGAGAGGGGGGGTCGAGTCCCATCCCGGCCCTCCCCTCCCCGCCGCTCAAGGTGGGTGGGTGGGGGTCGCCTCACCTCCTCCTCCTCCTCCTCCTCCGGCGGGGTCTCCTTCGCCACAGGCGCAGCGCCCGCAACAGCAACAGCCGCCCTCAGCCGCGCCCCCAGCCCCCTCCCCCACCCGGCCGGAAAGAGGGGCCGCAGGAGGGGACTCTATGGGCCACGCGCCGGAAGTGGCGTCACCGAGCGGGTCCCGGCCAGAGAGCAGCGGCGGCGGCGGCGGCGGCGGGGGTGGGGTGGGTGGGGGGAGCAGGAGGCGGGACCCCTTTCGCCACTTCCGGTTTGGGAGGGGGGAGCTGAGTGGATTTTGCTTGTGTGTATGTGTGTGTGTGTTTCTTTTTTTAAATACAATTATTTTTAAATTAAATCATGATAAATATTTATTTTTAGAAATAAAAGTAAATAATTTTATATTACATGAATCAATGTAAAATTATTTTTCACCCTGCAAAGAAGAGAGAGGAAAGCATGCCCCCAATTCCACATTTTTTTGTGTGTGTTGAAAGGGGAAGAAATATTGAAAGTAACAAAAACATATCAGGAGGCATATATTCACAGATATACATACATACCCATGCAGAGAATGTTTCTAGCTGCCAGAAAAGAAGCTCAGAGAGCACCCAGGACCGTACATACATATAGTTCTAGTTATTAAATTGCACTTACTGTTCCTTAAAAAAAAAAACAGGAGCCATCTGTGTAATTGGTTACAGCTTCATCTAGATCGGTGTTCTCAACCTTGGTAGCTTGAAGATGGGTGGACTTCAACTCCCAGAATCCCCCAGCCAGCAACACCTGTATCCTTACGATTTATATTGACTGTTTCCTAATATGATTTGATTGCTTATTTGATTGCTTATTTGAACCCTATGGCTATCATTAAGTGTTGCACCTTATGATTCTTGATGAATGTATCTGGGTCCAATCACACTCGGCCACTAAAAAATTCTATTCTGTTCTGTTCTGTTCTGTTCTGTTCTGTTCTGTTCTGTTCTGTTCTATTTCTATTTCTATTCTATTCTATTCTATTCTATTCTATTCTATTCTATTCTATTCTATTCTATTCTATTCTATTCTATTCTATTCT
>WNWU01020045.1:0-14104 GCA_012654045.1 Ptyas mucosa
TCCCCAATTGAGGCGTACTCTGCCGCTGGCTTACGGACACCCCCCCCCACCCCTCCCAAAATCCCACAGAAGAGAGGAACGCCGCTGCCGCCACCACCACCACGGTGGGGCAGCTCTGAAACCGAGGGGGGGTCCCGTCTTCACAGTCCCAAAAAAAATAAAAAAAGAGCGGCAGGCAGAGCAAAAATAACAAGAGCCCCCCCCCCCCCCAATTAACAGAGCCAACGTGTGATGCCGCAGCTTATCTGAATGAGGTATATATTTATATTTATATATATATATATATATATATCGTTACAAACCCTCCTGAAATCTAGCTCAACCCCTCCCGCCCCACCCCCCCCAAAAAACCCCCCTGGAGAAGAACAAACTCTTTTACTCCCCTGCCTGGATCCCGGTTAGCTAAAGGAATGAAGGCTGCCCCCCCCCAACCCTCTCCCCCCAGCCCTGAGAAAGCTACTCCAGAGAATCAAACAGCCTTCTCTGCAAGAGATGCAAACTTGGGCATGGCTGAGACAGGCACAATGATTTTTTTTTTTCAACACGGGGCCTGAGACGTCCTGAAGAAGAGACGACAGCGGTGGTGGGAGGTTAATTTTCCCGAGACGAAGGGAAAGAAAAAAAGGGGGGGGGGAATCACACGGGTTTGCAAACTTCCATCGATTTTGACCCTTCCCCCACCCCAAAATGGGTTTTTGGGCCAAGTTTTGATATTCAAGAGGGCTCCAGGTGGGGTAAAATTGCCGGAGAGGGATAAGCGTGATTCAAAATATAAATAAATAGTTTAAAAAGCTGCAAGGGTTTGGCAAAAGGATTCCCCTTGTCCCTCTCACTCTCTCTGCTCTTGCCAGCCCGCAAAAACCCTCCCAATTATGGGATGTGCTTTTGAGACGTCTCCTCTGGCAGAGATGGCCAGGGTTTCCTTCAAACCACAGCTAAGGGTTCGGTTTTAAAAGCTGGGGAGACAGCTAGGATGGGTTTCTAAGCCAGGGGTGTCCGACCTTGGCAACTTTACGACTGATGGACTTCAACTCCCAGAATGCGCAGGCTGAGGAATTCTGGGAGTTGAAGTCCACCAGTCGTAAAGTTGCCAAGGTTGAACACCCCTGTTCTAAGCAATATAACAGATGTGGCAATCTTAGATGGACGGACGGACGGACAGACACACGGATGCATTTCCAGAGAAACTTTAAACTATGTAGAGGATTCATGCAAGAATCCTACTGGAGGAAAAAAAATCAGCTAAAAAAGCCACAAATCGCTAGGAAAGGTTGGCAGATCCTAGACCGCCAATTCTTTTTTAGCCTCCCTGCCTTAATGAGAAGACTCCATTAACCATGAGGCACTGCTATCTATGCAGTCTTTAGCCTGAGGAAGAATGGGGGGTAGGAGGGGTGGGGGGTTTAGAAGAAACGGCCCCAATCTTCGGACTTTCTGCCTTCCCTTGGGATGGAAGCAGGAAGGGACTTTATAGACACGGCCCAGGCAGATTGGGACACGTTTCGGAGTCGAATGTTGGACGAAGGGCCAAGGAGGTGCCGCTTACTCTGGTTGCAGATAAGACCTCGCCAGCAAGAGCTTATCTTGGCCGCCACCAGGACCGAAAATGGCCATTTGGTGCTCTGGTTGACAAGGGTGGGAGATAATATGGGCTGTCCTCCTTGCAATCTGGGCCTCTTGCCTGTCGGGGTGGTGGTGCTAAAGGGACATGGGACAAGGTTTTGGCCTGTCCACCCCTTGATACACAAAAGCCAAAGACCAATTGACACTTATCTATGGATTCTCGCTTCAAGGATTTTTCTTTCTCGGTTGATGGAAAACGTGGGTGGACTGCTCACAAGTCGCCAATAAGGCGGCCGGTCTGGGAAAGGGAGGGAGGGGAGACTCAAGATATGGGTATTTTGCAAGATTATCTGGCTCGCGTTGGGTAGATCTGGGCTGCCCAAGGATCATTTTTCTCGCAATTTCTCCTCCCACGGCTACGTAGCGACCAAGAGAATCTGTTCAGGGACATCTCATTCTTCAAGGGGCCACGTGGCTAAAACGATTGTCCACTCGGATGGAATGAAGCCTGTTGGCCAGAGAAGGAGGAGATCCTTAAAAAGACCTGTTTAAAATCAAAATGGAGGGATCCAGCCCCTCGTTACTGGCATATGTTGGGGTTTCTGCAGCAAGCTTTGGGAGATCACAGATTCCTTAAACTTGACTCATTTTGAGTGCTCTTCAGATACACCAGAATTATAACTCGCGTCTCAAGTTAGGAATTCTGGAATTCCGGCGCCTTTAGAAAGCACAATGCTGTAGAGCAGAGATCTTCAAATTTGGCAGTTTTAAAACTTGTGGACTTCAACTCCCGGAATTCTCCAGCCAGAACAGCTGGCTGGAGAATTCTGGGAGCTGAAGTCCACACGTCTTAAAGCTGCCAAGTTTGAAGACCTCTGCTGTAGAGTAATGTTTCTCAACTCAGCAATTTTAAGAGGAGTGGAGTTCAGCTGGGGAATTCTGGGAGTTGAAGTCCACTCTTCTTAAAGCTGCCAAGGTTGAGAAACACTGCTGTAGAAGAATGGAGTAAAAGCCCTTTTCAGGGTTAAGGAGGGAAGGAAAAAAAAAAGGAATTAACCTACCACCAATGCCGATTTCTCTCCCATGCCCAAGGCGGTTTGTGCCAAGTGCTTCCCTGGCCTACTATCAAACCTCCATTCCTTCAAGCCAGGGGAAAAGTTTTGTTCCTCTTTTGTTTTCTCTCTCTCTCTCTCTCTCTCTCTCTCTCTCCCTTCCTCTCTCGTTTGGTGTCTCTTTGGTGCTACAATATATATAAAATTCAAACTAAAAAGCAGTCGACGAGACATATAAAAAGAAGCTTTTAACATACGCAAATCCTTCCAGAAGAGGTGGAAAAACAAAACAAACAGGAAAAAAAAACCCAACCCACCCAACAACACAGCAATAAGTACATTTTTTTTTTTGAGGTATTTCATCTGCTCGAGAGAAGCTGTCGCAGTTCTGTAGGATGACTGAGTATGACCAGGATGGGGCATCTTCCCTTAAGATGAAATGCTGCTCAGATGAGCGGAAAGCGGCTATATTTAAAAACAACCAACTGAGAAACCAAAGATGATCTAAGTTGGGTTTGAGGGAAACAACTGAACAAAATAATCTTAGTTGGGTTTGAGGAAAACAACCAACAGAAAAACCAAGATGATCTTAGTTGGATTTGAGGGAAACAACCAACGGAGAAACCGAGGTGATTTCAGTTGGGTTTGAGGGAAACAACCAACCAAGATGATCTCAGTTGGGTTTGAGGGAAAATGATTGCATTGGCGGGGGCGGGAGGGAAAAGCAAAAACAGAACCTAGTTTTCAGCACATCCTGGGTTCAGGAGAACATCATAGGCTGCAGAGCTGGGATATATCACCAGAAAGGCTCAGAAAACAGTCCGTTCTCTTTTCATTTGAGAAAATGGGACGGGGTCCTACATGGGATTCTGCCAAGGGAGCCATCGAGACCGATGCTACCTATGCACCCACCTCTTTCGCTCAAGGGGAACCCCAGTTGTTGACTCTACTGACCCAAACTCTACTTCTGCCTTTGCTGCTGTTTTTCGATCGGCGGGATTTTCCTTCCCGTTTATTCCTCCGCTCAGGTCCGAAAACAGGAAGGACGAAGCAAAGAAACCCAAGAAGAGCCTCGGGCTGGACTGCGAGACCTTCGACTGCAGGTAAGACCGGAGGCGGTTCTGGAAATAGGCCGCCGAGCTCTCTCTGCTGTTTACATCTCAGTTTTTCTCCTGAGCTAGCTACGATTTAATTGCTGCAAATGAAGGTCCCGTCCGAAGGAACTGGTTGTGCTGAAAGGGAATGGCAGGGAGTCCGAGAGATGGAAGGATAAAGGGGAAGAGGACCGCGATAAGGATGCCAAGCAAGGATAGTTAAGAGGGGAACTGAGACATTTTTCTCCTGCCTTGGGGTGGGGGTGAGGGGAGGATTGTCAATACACGACAGTTGTATTTGGAAAGGGAGAAAAAGGAGGAGAGAGAGAGAGAAAGAGAGAGAAAGAAAAAAAAAGAGCATGAAAGTTTCCCCCTTTAGGCTTCCATGGTTGAAAAGAAGAACAGGTATTTTTGTCAGGGCCTTTTGCCGCCCTAACCCTGGCAATGATCAGTCATCTACAAAAAACGCTTAGCCTCTCCGGAGAATCCCTGATTGAAACACGCCTCGTGTCCCCTTCCCCTCCCTTCCCTTCCCTTCCCCTCCCCACCCACCCCCAATCTTCACTGAGGACACAGCAAGACCTGAAAAAAAAGGCTTAAAAAGCCAGCGAGGTCCATCCGGATGGGAAACTCGCCAGCACAGAGACGGCGGCTCCTCTCCACGGCTGGCCTGGGGGGCGGGGGGCAGGAGGTGCTCCTTGGGGCCAGGTCGATGGGGGAGGGAGGGACGGGACTTCTCCTGGGGACAGCGGAGCCGCTCGAGGCTGGAGAGCGATCCCGCCAGGACCCTCAGAGTGACCAGCTGGTGGAGGGCTCGGCGCTGGGGGTGCCTCTGGAGGAGGTGGGGCTGGGAGAGCTGCTGCTTGCCCCGCCGCTGGTGCTCTGGGCGTTGGAGCCGGCAAGGAGGTGGACGACGGGCTTTTGAGCAAAGAGGACGCCTGTCGGGTGGGAAGAGAGGAAGTGAGTTAGTTGACCGCTTGAAGCCGCTCAGCGAGTGACCAAAGTTCTCTCCTTTGGAAGACTCAGAAAGGAGAGGGTCACAAATGTACTTTTCCAAAAGGCAATTGGACTTCAGTTCAGTGGACTTCAACTGATTGGCTGGGGAATTCTGGAAGTCCACACGTCTGAAAAGTTGCCAAAGTTGAGAGAAAACACTGCTGTAGATGGACCATCAAAACCCTTGTCATTGCTCCCAACAAGACCTGAGTGATGGGAAGGAGAAAATGCATCTTCCAGAAGGAAACCCTTCCATGCCTCTATGCCTAGAGGGGATCCCTGGTTTGGAAGCCCCCCTTTGCAGTATTTTTGGTCCAGGGATGGGCTTCACATAATTTAACAACCAGTTCACCCAGAATAAAAAATGTGGGAACGCGAGGGCACGCACATGCGCCCTGTGTCAAAAACATGGTGATTTTATAAGATGGGATAACGCCGGGGTAGGTCAGTGGGCCCAGCTGCTGGCCGTAACTACCAGTTCATCTGAACTGGTCCAAACTGGCTGAATCCCACCCCTGCTTTGGTCCCCATGTGCTGGGAATAAGGGTGAGAGAGATGGCAACCGTCAACTCCAAAGAGGTGGTTTGGGGATGCTTCCCTGCACCGCCACCTCCAATTTCAACCCCTGGGCTTACTCTCAAATGCTCTCACCAGCATAGATGGTGCCGTTGATTTCCACTGACATGTTGATGCTGCCGAAGCCAGAAGGGGTCCAGTTTAAAGCTGCTGCGGCTGTTGGATCTGACTTATCTTCTGAAGAGAGGGAGAGAGAGAGAGAAAGAGAGAGAGAGAAAGGGAGAGAAAAAGAAAAGCAGAAAAATTAAGGAGCCCTGATTGAGGCTTGCGAGTTATAAAACAGTTTATCTACTCTAAATTCTTTTAAAAGCCTCTTGACGATCCCAGCTGAGTTTTTTTTTTTTAAAAAAAATTGATTTATATGCCGCCCTTCTCCGGAGACTCAGGGCGGCTTACAATGTGTTAAGCAATAGCCTTCATACTTTTGTATATTTATACAAAGTCAGCTTATTGCCCCCATAAACTGGGTCCTCATTTTACCTACCTTAGAAAGGATGGAAGGTTGAGTCAACCTTGAGCCTGGTGGGATTTGAACTTGCAGTAATTGCAGGCAGCAGATGTAAGTGGATGTTAATCACTGCCTTAGTCTACTGAGCCACCAGAGCTCTGAGTTGCCTGATCATTAGAGGCTTTTTTTTATTTTAAAAGCATTTTTGCAGGAAAAAAAATGCTTTTAAAAGCCTCTGATGATCCCAGCTCAGCCGCGCGATCATCAGAGGCTTTTTTTTAAACTGTTTTTTTTTTTTACTTTTAAAAGCATTTTTTCGGCCGAAGAGGTTGTAGAAAAAATGCTTTTAAAAGTAAAAAAAAAAAAAACCCCAGCCTCTGATGATCGCGCGGCTCAGCTGGGCATGGGGGTGGGGGTGCAGGGATTTTTGCTACCGGTTCTCCGAACCACCCGCCTCCATCGCTACCGGATCGAGCGATCCGGTCCGAACCGGGAGCATTTCACCCCTGGTCTCCACGCTTCCTCTGTCCCAAGGGACCGTATGGATTGAAAACAAAATACTGAAATTAACAATAAGAATCCTTCCCATGGTTATGATGAAATGGCGCAGAGGCTCCATCGGGGACGCCGCTGGATTGGAGCAGGCGAGGGGGAATCAGAGACCGTAGAGCTGCCCGAGCGGGCTCACCTCGGCCGTTGATCTTAATCTTCATGGGCAGCTGCCGGGTCATGCTGAAGAGGTTCCTCTGAAAGGCTTGCTGAACGAAACGCTGCTCTTCCTCCGTCATCCGTGCCATCTTCTCCGCCGGTTCTCCGGATTCCAGCCGTTCCTTCAACTGTTCCAAGGTGGCCGTTCGGGTGGCCGCCGCCACGGCTACCGTGGCCTGCTGGTTGGCCAAGCTCACAGGCATGGCGAGACGATTTGGCGCGGAGGTGGTCAAAGTCAGGCCGTCGCCTGCGGCGGAGAGAGAAGTTCTCAGGACCTCCCAGAAGGGATCCTTCTGGGGAGAAGCAGCTCGGTTCCCTCAATAAACAAGTCACCAGTTCCTAGGTCCGTGATGGCGAACCTATGGCACGGGTGCCACAGATGGCACCCGGAGCCATATTGGTGGGCACGCGAGCTCAGCTCCGGCACACATGTGTGCGCCGGCCAGTTGATTTTTGGGCCTTCTGGGCCCACCAGAAGTCAGGAAACACGCTGTTTCCGGCCTCCCAAGGGCCTCTAGGAAGGGTGGGGAAGGCTGTTTTTGCCCTCCCCAGGCTCCTAGAAAGGCTCTGGAGCCTGCAGAGAGCGAAAAATGGGCTTACTGAGCCCACCGTGCCATCACAGCAAAAGTAGAGGGAGCATGAGGGGGGTGGGGCGCATAGAATTATGGATGTGGGCACACATGCGTGTGTCCCCCCCTGCTTTTGGCACACGATGGCAAAAAGGTTAGCCATCACTGTCCTAGGTCCTTGGTTAGGACTCGAGCTGCTGAGCTATTAACCAGCCTCAAAGGCTGTGAATCTCACTACAGATGAAATAATAATAATAATAATAATAATAATAATAATAATAAGGCTCCGACTGACCTTTCCTGAGAGGGCCCGCTGAAGACAGGTGGAGGTTGCTAGTTGTGCTGCTGGGGGTGAGGCTAACAAGGGGGAAGCGGATCTTGGGGGGACACAGGAGCGAAGGCGGTCCCGGGGTCGCGGGGGAGAAGCTGAATAAGGGGGAGCTGTAACTGGGCCGCCGGCCTTCCCTCCTGTTGCCGTCGATGGCGGCCTGCAGCTCAGCAGGCGAGCTTAAGGACTTCTTCTCACATTCGTAGGCATAGAGGTACTTCATATACCTGGGGAGAGGAACAGAAAAGGCTCAGCTGGGTCAGGAGGTGCAAGAGGAGGAGATGTAGTGGCAATGCGTCTTGTTAAATGCAGGACAAGAGGAGGCAGAGCCTGGGGGAGGAGTCAAGAGAGGAAGGAGCCTGGAATCGTTACGTTGTCACAAACGGTCTAAATTCAAACCCTCTTAAATTCAGTTGACTCTTATCAGGCGCCAATGTAGTCTGGACCGTTAATTGACTATAGATTTTTGTGCATTAAAGGTAAAGGTAAAGGTTCCCTTCACACATATGTGCTAGTCGTTCCCAACTCTAGGGGGCGGTTGAATCTCCGTTTCAAAGCCGAAGAGCCAGCGCTGTCCGAAGACGTCTCCGTGGTCATGTGGCCGGCATGACTCAACGACAAAGGCGCACGGAATGCTGTTCCCTTCCCACCAAAGGTGGTCCCTATTTTTCTACTTGCATTTTTCACGTGCTTTCGAACGGCTAGGTTGGCAGAAGCTGGGACAAGTCACGGGAGCTCACCCTGTTACGCGGCGCTGGGGATTCGAACCGCTGAACTGCCCCGACCTTTCGATCGACAAGCTCAGCGTCTTAGCCACTGAGCCACCGTGTCCCCTTTTGTCCATAGGCATGAGCAATATATTAGCTTGGCTGAATGCCCATCATCCCCAGCCCTGCCAGCACTTACTGGGTGCGAAGTGTAAATGCTGCACTGGTGATGGAGGTGGGGAGGTTAAGGCCTTTGGTGATCTCCCTCCAGATTTTCTTGTTGATGATCTCCACCAAGCCTCCTTTTTCCGTCACCAGCTTGTAGAGCATGTAGAGGTCCAGGATCTGCTTGGCCATGATCGGGATGCGATTGATGGGTGTCCCTGAACGACAGCACGGGAAGGAAGAGAAAGAATAAAAAAAAGACAAAAACATTAGCAGGGGACCTTCTACCTTTTACATCCCATGAAGAGCGTATCATTTCCTTCCACCAAAGGAGGTATTTTCCCACCGGGACTTTAGACTCGATCCCTTTAACTTTCACGACTTTTATTCAAGGCAAATCTAATCATCCAATTGCATTCCCCGCCTTTGTTTCTTTCCGTCCCAGTTATCAAAACGGTACCTTCTAGATGAGAAGCCTCCGAGCTTGGCAACTTTAAGACTTGTGGACTTCAACTCCCAGAATTCCCCAGCCCAGGAAGGCTGGGAATTGAAGTCCAAAAGTCTTAAAGTTGCCAAGCTTGGAGACCCTTGTTCTAAAAAAACAAAACAAAAAAAACCAACCCAACCCCCATCGCGTCTTCATTTTGGGAACGTTAAGATGGGTGGGACTTCAATTCCCAGGATTCCCTGGGTGGAGCCAGCATGAAATGACAGACCACTAACAGCTAACCCCTGACCTGCCCCTCGCTTTGGTCTGAAATAATCCTTGACAACCCAAAGATTGTCCTTTCCTCTTTCACTAGGCACTACTGTACACACTACCTTCCCACTGATCAAACTCCCATCTCCTGTTTTCATCCTTGACACAAAACAACGTGGAATAATTGAATAATGTAAGAGTGCAACTTTATATAAATACGTATCAATATTAGAAATCTATAAGTTGGATTGAAAGTAATAATTATGACTAATGCTATTAGTGTGATTTGTATCAGAATATAATAAGAGTAATAATAAGAGAAAACGTGGCATAATTGAATAAGGATAGATTTATAGAAACATGTATTACTGTTAGAAATCTATAAGTTGGATTGAAAATAACAACTGTGATTGATGCTTTTAGTTTTATTTGTATTAGCATGGGTGACACCCAGGCGCGACGCAGTTCACGCATTGATATGTTTGTAAAATAGATAAATAAATAAAAAACTTTAAAAAACAAAACAAAACAAAATAAATGAGGAAGATTTGACGGAAACGCGTATCGTCTTCCCTGAGATACGCTTCCCTTCGGAAGCCATTCTTCGAGCAGTAAAGTAGATTTTTATGTTGAAGCTTTGGTATTGTGTTTGCGTTTTTATAAACCAATCTAGCCAATGAAAGACGTTTTCTGCAAAGAAAAATAGGAAATGCCACAGATAAGAGCCAGCTTGACCGGAAAGGGTGAGAAAACTCCAAACTTGAGAGATGTTGCCCCGTAAAAACAGATTTCCTGTAAGTTGGGCTCAAGGTCCAAAGTCAGAAAGCTCTGCTTGAGATAAGAAAGGTAGATTTTTATTCGTCTCTAGAATTTGTTATGCTTTTCACCACTTTTAATGTCTGAAAGCTTGACAGAATAACAGGTCTCTGGGTTACGAACGAAAGCTTCAGCGTTCCTGTTCTCGCCCGGAGCCTCTAGGACCGTGAAGGCGAACCAATGGCAAGCGTGCCGTATCAGTGGACACACGAGCATTGGCCTAGTTCAGCTCCGGCGCGCATGCGTGCGTCGGCCAGCTGATTTTCGGGCATTCCGGTCCCACTGGAAGTCGGGAAACGGGCTGTTTCCGGTCTCCGGAGGTGGGGAAGACCGTTTTAAGCAACCTTAAACACTCAAAGAGCCATTTGGACCCATTTCCCACAGAAAAGAAAACACAGGGAGTCACAAAACCTGTGTGGGCGTGGCCAACTCAATGTTACTCACTTCCACCAGTCACATGACCCCCCCCTAGCCACGCCTACCCAACCAGTCATTAGGGCACAGAACCGGTTGTTAAAAAACACCGGGAACCACAAAGCTCTTTTGACATATCTCTCTCTCCCCTCCCTCCCTGTCTTCTTCTCTCTCTGTATCTCTCTATGTCTCTCTTTCCCTCTCTCTCTGTATCTCTTTGTCTCTGTCCTAGCCGCTTCTCTATCCACCGCCATCGCCCTTACCTTCTCAGGCGAGGAGTGACTGGGAGGGGAGGGCAAGGGGCGGGGCCAGCCAGTGGTGGGATCACCTGACGGGGAGCCACAGCAGAGGGCCCAAAGAGCCGCATGCAGCTCCGGAGCCACAGGTTGCTGACACCCGCTTTAAGGGACAATTTTATTGCTGCTGTTCGAAATGCTGAAAATTTAAAAAATTCAACTTGGATTTTTAAAGCTCATTTAAGTTTATAACCCAGGCCGAACGGAGAGACTCCGCGAAGAACCGAATGAAAATACGTTCCTATCCTCTCTCTCTCTCTCTTTCCCTTTTTATTTTAAAATAAGACTTTTTAATTTTAATGTTTATTAAAATAGAAATAAGGCAAAAAAAAGGCGAGGCCGGGAAGACAGGTTTGCCTTCTTCCCATTCTGGGGGAGGTGCGCGCACACACACGGTAAGTGTGGAAAGGTGTCCCCCCCCCCCGTATGGGGCGCCCCCCTTTCCAGGCCCAGGCGCCCACCCCTGCGTGCAACAGCCTCCTGGTCGGAAGGGACTGATGATAAGTTGTTCCTGGAAGCCCCTGGTGCTGAAAACAGGGGGGAAAGCAGAAAAAAAAAAGAGTATCTGGGGATGGGAGGAGGCCGAGCCGATCTTTTCACAGCTGGCTGCAAGGCTTGTCAAGAGCTCATGATGGATGAGTGTCATCTGGCAGGGTGGGGATTAATGATCTGCGGGTCAGAGGGGAGAATTCCAGCGGGAAAGGTCAGCGACCACAGCCAAGGCGTTAAGACTTGTTGCTGGTTCGATAGAAGGCCCGTTTTTTTCTTCGTCTTCTTTTTTTTTATTTTTTACTGTACTTTCCAGAGTTTTTTCCTCTCGCTCCCCATTTCCAAAACCCGCCGTTGGGGACCTCTGAGTTTGCAAACTCTGCAAAAAGTCCAAAAGTTTGGTTAGGGGAGAGGTCAGCCGCCTCCTTCGCCCTGGGATGCCATCTGGACGTCCCATTCCACTGCTGGACTCGCCCCTCCCCTCCCCTCCGGCCCTGTTGCCACCCGATCCCAAGCTATGTTGGTAATCGAAATCAGACCGGGTTTTTAAGGCACCAGAAACAACAGTCGCCCAAAGACTTCAGAAGAAAGCGGCTTTTAAACAAAGAATGGCTTGAATCGTCCGCGTTTTGCAGCGCAGAACCACGAGAACGGCTGTTGTTCTCTTTCTTTCTCTCCGTAAAAAAAAAAATGTCTAAAATAAACTAAAACAACATCCTTGGGGTTAAATAAAACTAGTTAAAGAAAAACACTAATTTTTTTCTCAAATTGTGAATACTTGGAGCACCCCTCAGTGTTAGCTCAGCATTCACCAACTGGACATCTTTAGAATGCTTGAGAAGGCTCAGGAAGATCAATCTATCTCAGCATCTCCTTCTGTCCTACTATCGCGGCACCATTGAGAGTGTCCTGACATACGGCATTCTTGCGTGGTATGGGAGCAGCTCTGCAGCGGACAAAAATGCTCTACAGAGAATCATTAAAACCGCCCAGAATATCATCGGGCTCCAGCTACCAGCCCTGGATGACATCTTTGAATCTGGCTGTTTGAGAAAGTTGCATAACATTCTCAGAGACTCTTCCCATCCTGCTTACAATCTTTTTGGATTCTTGCTTTCTGGCAGAAGATACAGAACCATTAAAACTCGGACCACACATTTTCTGAATAGTTTTTATCCCAGGGCTATAATTGCACTCAACCATGAACTAAAGGGCCACCATCAGTGAGGTGTTGGATAGCATTGCTTGGTCTGTTGTGTGGATGTTTGGGTGGTTTAGGGGTGGGGGATTTATAGTGGGTGGGGGGGTGTTTTGGGATTGTTATGTGTGTTGGACCTGGTCTTTGGGCGTTAAGTGAATTTCGTTGTATGGGTATACTGTGTATACACGTACAATGACAATAAAGTTATTTATTATTTAGAAAGAGTTAGACAACAATTCCCATCAAGTTCACCGAGTCTTAAGTCTACTCAAGATAATCAAAAGACCTGCTATTAATTTTTTTTTTTTAAGGGAAAGAAAGGTGGGGTTTCTACACCATCCTACACCTCCTTTCCCAAGGTCGTTTCCCTCAATTTCTCCCCAACGATGTTTGGACAGGGAGAATGGAGTTAATAAAAACAGAGGTAGATATGAAAGGACTGAGGGCCACAAAGCCAACTTTTCCAGTGTGAAGCCACCAACCCCTGAGACACAACAGAACAGAATAATGGAGTTGGAAGGGACCTTGGAGGTCTTCTAGTCCAACCCCCTGCTCAAGCAGCAGATCCGATATCATAGGAATCCTGAGGGCGCAGCAGTCAGTATGCAGCATTGCAGGCCGACTCTGCCCACAGCCAGGAGTTCCGATCCTGAGCGGCTCAAGGTTGACTCAACCTTCCGTCCTTCTGAGGTCGGTCAAATGAGGACACAGATTGTTGTTGGGAGCAATAGGTTGATTCTGTAAACCGCTTAAGAGAGGGCTGTGAAGCTCTGTGAAGCGGTATATTTATTTATTTATTTATTTATTTATTTGCTTAAATTTCTATACCGCCTTATTTGCTATATATAAGTCTATATAAGTCTAAGGGCTATTGTTATTGGGTTTTTTGGACAAATGGCTCTCCAGTCTCTTCTTAAAAACCTCCAGTAATGGAGCACTCACAACTTAGGAAGGAAGGAAGGAAAGAAAGAAAGAAGGAAGGAACGATGGAAGGAAGGGTGGAAGGGAGGAAAGAAGGAAGGAAGGGTGGGAGGAAGGAAGGATGGAAGGAAGGGTGGAAGGAAAGAAGGAAGGAAGGGAGGGAGGGTAGAAGGAAGGAAGGAAGAGTGGGAGAGAAGGAGGGAGGAAGGAAGGAAGGAATTTGAAGGCACCAGTATGAAGAAATGTTGCCTGCCACTAGGTTCTCTGTTCCCATGAAAGGATGCCAGCTCTGCCCTTGAAAACAAGGCAAAAACTGAGAAGCAGCTTCTGACCTCCCATTTCCCAGGACAGCCAGTTTAATTTACTCTAGTCCACTGACCATCTTTGTCCACTTCCACAGCAGGAATCTGCACCCCCAGAAGCAGTGCTGAGTTATCTGATTTCACAAGCCTGCAGATCATCACGCCTGGTTTCCAAAGCAGGAAAGTAAAGTAATCAATCATGCCTTATTTGACAAGAGGCCTCGAGTTTTATCGACACCTATGGAAACGCCATCGAGTTCTGGCCAGGCTGACAGATAGATCGCAGCTATTTCGGAACCTGGTTGCCAAGTTGAAGGCAGCCTTAACTGACACCCCACCTGGACCCCCCCCTCCCGCCCCAAATATTGCTGCTAAACCTACTTGCTGCCCCATGGAGCTTCTGGGCAAGTCTAAGTAGAAGCGGCTCCTGGATATCTTAAGCCTCAGAAGGATTCTGTTGCTTGACAGCACTCATGGCCCAGCTGGGTTTAATATATTTTGCTCTCTTTCAACATTTCTACCAGATGTTCAACAGCTCGGCTACTGCTGGGGTTCTCACCTCCCTGACCCCGGTGAAATCTGAAGTAAAAATGAGAAGGAGAAGGAGGAGGAGGCGGCAAAGAAGAAGAAGGAGAAGGAGAAGGAGAAGGAGAAGGAGAAGGAGAAGGAGAAGAAGAGGAAGATTAGAACATTATTTGTTCGGAGGAAGAGGAGAAGAAGAAGAAGAAGAAGAAGAAGAAGAAGAAGAAGAAGAAGAAG
>WNWU01020047.1:7203-28666 GCA_012654045.1 Ptyas mucosa
GGGGGGGGGGGGGGGGGGGGGGGGGGGGGGGGGGGGGGGGGGCTAGGCCAAGTCCTGGCCTCAGTTGGACTTGCAAGAGCTGCATTCAAAACCATCCAGGTTAAAATCCTTTGAGAAGGCCTGAGACCTTCAGAAGAAATTGGGCTTCTGCTCTTCCAGCTTTTAAAATACGGGCAGTCCTCAACTTATGATCACAACTGAACCAAGCTTGCTAAGTAAGAAAGCTGTTAAGCGAGTTTTGCCCCATTTTACAACCTTCCTTGCCACAGTTGCTAAGTGAATCGTTGCATTTGTTAAATGAGTAACCCGGTTGTTAAGTGAATGACTTTGCTTATCAGAAGGTCACAAAAAGGGATCACTTGACCCCAGGACTCTGCAACCATCATAAATCTGAGTCCGTTGCCAAACATGCTCCATCCCCATAGCTTTGGGGAATCCTTCTCTTGCCTATTCTGACGTGCCACTGATGGGCAGCCCCTGGCGGGACTCCCTCCTGCGCCAGCAACAGCCAGGAGGGTCCCGTCCTGTGGGGCTGAGAGAGGCGCAGGGAGGGGAGCCCGCGGGGTTTGGGTCAGAGCCAAAGAAAGAAGAACAAGGCCGGGCTCAGAGTTTTTGGAGTTCTCCTGACAGGTAGTCCTCTACTTACAACCATTCCTTTAGCGACCGTTCAAAGTTACAAAGGCACTGGGGAAAGTAACTTACAGCTGGTCCTCACACTTATGACCATCGCAGCATCCCCAGGGTCACGCAATCAAAATTCAAGCGCTTGGCAACTGGCATGGATTTAGGACAGCTGCAGTGTCCCAGACCCCCATTTACAACTTTCCCAACCAGCTTCACTTAACAACTGCAGTGCTTCGCTTAACAACCGTCTCAAAAAAGTGTCATAAAATAAGGCACGACTCCCTTAACAGCGGCCTCATTTAGCAATGGAAATTCTGGTCCCAACTGTGGCCGTAAGTCAAGGACTGCCGGAATTGAACCCCCCACCTGCTATTTTTCTTCGTACTTGGCCTCCGGGTCGTTCTGTGTCTTTGGCGGCCTCTGCCTGAAGGAAGCCCGTGAGTGACCGGCTGGCCAGTGGGTGCCGTGAAAGGAAGGAGAAGATCCATCATTTGAGGCCTTCGAGAAAGAGAGGGTGGAATGTGACTCCTGCCTTGGGCAGGGGGTTGGACTAGAAGACCTCCAAGGTTCCTTCCAGCCCTCAGATTCAGTGTGTGTGAAGGGGAGGAGAATGTTTTGCCTGGGGCGCTTCTCTTCACAGCCACAAGAGGTCGTGCTCCCAATTTACCCATCTACAGGTAGTCCTCGACTTACAAGTTTATTTAGTGACCGTTCAAAGTTACAAGAGCTCTGAAAAAATTGACTTATGACCATTTTTCACCCTTACGACCGTTGCAGCCTCCCCGTGGTCACATGATCAAAATTGAGACGCTTGGCAACTGACTCATATTTATGACGGTCGCAGTGTCCCAGGGTCACGTGATTCCCTTTTGCAACCTTCTGCAAGCAATGGAGGAAGCCAGATTCACTTTACAACCGCATTACTAACATAATAACTGCAGTGATTCACTTAACAACTTTGGCAAGAAAGGTCGTAAAATGGGACAAAACTCACTTAACTCTCTTGCTTCCTCAAAATTTCAGCAACAGGAATGCTGGGCTCCATTGCGGTCATAAGTGGAGGACTAGCTGTGCAGGGATTTCAGGAGAAAAGGGCCAAAACTCACCTGGGGCATTTCTCTCTCGTGCTGGTCAGGCAGGCAGAAGACCAGGCAAAGCAGGGGAGCTCCGAAGGAAGACTTGTCGGGTGGCTGACCTTGGAAATGCCCGGGCGCCTTCCCGTTTTGGAAACACCAACCCTCAGCCAGCAGCTGCAGTGGTGAAGGCACCAGCAATAGCAATAGCCCTTAGACTTATCTATCGCTTCACGGTGCTTTTACAGCCCCCTCTAAGCGGTTTACAGAGTCGGCCTCTTGCAAACCCCAACAATCTGGGTCCTTGTTTTACCCACCTCGGGAGGACGGAAGGCTGAGTCAACCTTGAGCCTGGTGGGATTTGAACTGCCAAATTGCAGGCAGCCAGCAGTCAGCAGAAGTAGCCTCCAGTACTGCACTCTAACCACTGTGCCACTGCTGCTCAGAACTTCGCCTGCTTTCTAGCCTGGTTGTACTTCCTCCTTAGGCTCCAAGCCAGTTGGACCAGCCCCTCCCTCTCAGCCCAAAGAAGGCGGCAAGGGTAAGCCCCTTCTGAACAACCATCTCAAGGGACTTGCAGGGTCTGCTCAATTTCCAGGGATCAGCACGAACTCATCCAGCCCCTAAACCAGAGTTTCTCAACTTTAAAAACTTGAAGATGCGTGGATTTTAACTCCCAGAATTCCCCAGCCAGCGAATAGCCGTTGTGCTCCTGACTAGCGTTGTCCTCTCTCCTTCGGTCGCAGGGCAGAGTCGTCCAGCTGAATGGGGCTGGCCTGGAGGGGTTCTGCCTGCCGGCCACCATCCTGCCCCAGGCGCAGCCATCTTTCCTGGCGGCAGAAGCCACACCGGCCCCTGAGCCCACCCAACCGCGGGAGACGTGGGGAGGGAAGTACGAATTCCTGCTCTCCTGCCTGGGATACTGCGTGGGGCTGGGGAATGTGTGGAGGTTCCCGTATCTCTGCTATCGCAACGGAGGCGGTGAGTGGACGTCCCATCCGCTTCCCTCCTTAGCAGGGGCCCATATGGCAATCATTCTGTCTCAGTTTGCACTAAAATTCCCCTCCTCCTCCTCCTCCGTCGTTCTGTAGTGCGAGAAAACAGTCTATGGAGATTATTCTCAGTCCTCCAGGTCAGGGTTGTCCCAGAGGTGCTTTTTCAAGAGGCAACTGGACTTTCGGGTTTTTCTTTGAAGCTCTGAGCTGAAGAAGCTTCTTGGATGAGAAGTGAAATGTCTTCAAAGAAAAACCAGAAAATCCAGTTGCCTCTTTAAAAAAGCACCTTTGGGAAAGCTATCCAACTTTTTCATTTCTTTGCCAGCTGCTCTGAATTTGCCAAGCAAGCGTGTTGATGTTATCTTTTTCCTCTTAATTAATATTACTGTAGATTGTTCCATTTCCTTTTTGTTGTCATGCAGAGCTTATAGCCTCCCTTCCTTTCACTCAAGAGAGACGTATTACATCTCAAATTAGCAGCCTTTTGCCTTGAACTTTGGTTATTGTTCTGCTCCCACCTTTCTTATCATCACTGCAGGCCCTGAGCAGGTGTGGGTGCCACCAACATCCTTGTCTCATTCCTTTTCTTCACAACAACTGTGTTTCTCCAGGCTCTGTTCTTAAGAGAAGCTAACAAAGTAGAATATTTGCAGCTGGGTTGAAATGAGGGGACCTTGATGCTCTCTGAGCTGGGTAGTTTTCTTGCAGACGTTTCATGACCCAACTAGGGAACATCATCAGTTCTATAACGAGTGCTGTCGATGTCACCTAGCAATGAAACGTCTTCAAGAAAACCACCCAGCTCAGAGAGCAGCAAGGATCCGTCATTAAGAGAAGCTGCTTCTTCTTCTTCAGAAGATTGGATGGTTGGACACCTTAAGGCATTCCACATTGGGGCAAGAGCCACACAGTCAAAGCACGGCTGGCCTTGTAAAGCTGGAGTAAAGCTGCTCCTTGCATCCCCTTCCTCCCCCCTTGAGCTACCTGGCATTAATCCTCCTGCCCTTTCCTTGACGAATTCTCTCTCTCTTTCTCTCCCCGTGAACGGCTCCATTGTTCTTTCCAGGCTGTTAAGTCAAGCTTGCGTGTGTGAGCAATTAGTGCAACGGTTGAACAATTTCCCCATTCTGCAGCATCTCCCTTTTTCTGCCTAGGCACACGCAGCCATCCTTCCCTGCCTAAGGACACCTCCCACCCCACCCCTTATCCTTAGACGCTTGCCCTGAGAATGGGGTCACCAGCAGGGCTTTTCCTCTGCATTCCAATAGGGGGCGCTGTGGCACTGAGCAATCACCCGAGAGCAAAATCCATTTTGGGGACCCAAGTGCCAAAGACCTTTTACACCACGGACCTCCAAGCTTGGCAACTTGTGGACTTCAACTCCCAGGATTTCCCACCCAGCTGGGAAACCTGGGAGTTGAAGTCCACGTGTCTTCCAAGTTGTTTTAAACCATCCACCCCTCTTACCCAGGTCTTTAGAAAGTCTTTTGTTCCTACTTTTGGCCTGAGCTCTTGCAGCAAATTGCCTTGTGGGGTGGCACAAACGTTGCACTTGGAAAGGTGGAGCCATTTCACACCTTTATGTCTGTATCATTATTCTCCCGCCCCCCCAAAAAACCCCACCCATAAAATGAAGGGAAATCATGGAGGTGATTCCATCCTTGCTGAGGTTGAGCTAAGGGTCGCGCCAGAGGAGCCATGCTGGTCCTGATGGGCCGGCAGGTCTCCCCTCTGTTGCTTTGGCTTCCATCCCTCCTCCAGGCTGCTTCCCTCAAGTCCTCATGGCTACAAGCACCAAAATGGCCATTTTGGCCCCCAGGCAGCTTCTAAAGTGAGTGGGGATCCATTCTCAAGGGGTGGCAAGTTCGGCTAGCCCAGGGCTGGTGGGTTTGTAGGGAGGAGGAGGAGGACTGGGGGTCCTTGATGCTCTTGTTTTCTGGCAGAGGTTTCATGACCCAACTAGGGAACATCATCAGTGCTAGAAGGGGGAGGAGGAGGAGGAGGAGGAGTGCCAGTGTTGTATGTTAAGGGCCACCCCTGCGCTGCGTTCTCTTCTTAGGGGTCTTTCTGATTCCCTACACCATCATGCTGGTCTTCACGGGCCTGCCTCTCTTCCTGATGGAGCTCAGCCTTGGCCAATATGGGGCCACCGGACCCATCAGCGTCTGGAAGTGCTGCCCCCTCTTGAAAGGTAAGCCCACCGGGGGCCTTTGCCTTCCAGGGCAGCAGGGCCAGGAGGCCACCGAGCCCCAGTGGAGAGCCCCCTCAGTCCATGTGGGGCATCCTGTGGGGGGGGGGGGTCGGGCGGGGCAGATGGTGGCTGGGGAGGAAAGGGTCCTTTTGGGGGCCTTTCTCATTTTGCCCTGTGGAGGAAGCCCTCTTGCTGATGAGTGCCGTGACTTGTAAGTGGGAGACCCCCAACTCAGCTTCTGTTCCTGCTGGTGGTGGAGCCGAGGGGCCCCTGGGCTTCTTCTGGGGAGCCTGGGGTTGGGGCCCTGCCCACCAGCAACCTGTGCCCTTCTGCTGGGGCTCAACAGAAATGCCCTTGAGGTACCCCCAACTGGGGAAGGGGAGCCGTGGAACCGAGCTGGTTGACCTCCCCCACTCCCTGCACAGGGATCGGGGTCGGGATGTTGGTGGTCTCCTCGCTGGTCTCCCTCTACTACAACGTCATCATCGCCTGGACCTTCTACTACTTGAGCATGTCCTTCCAGAGCCCCCTGCCCTGGTCCTGCGACGCCCCACACAACCGCCCCCTCTGCCAGGCTCAGGTAGCGGCTGGGTCCCGTGTGGGGAGGAAGAGCGGGAGGGGCAGCAGGGCATCCTCAGGGTTCCACATGCCGGACCTCCTCCGTGGCCAAGGAGACGGGGGTAGCTGGCCGGCCAGCAGGCCTTGAAAGACCCAGGGAGGCCCTGCGCCTGCGCTGCCCCCTCCCCACCCCACGAGGGTCTCTTCTTGCCTTTCAGAATGGGACTTTGGCGAGCAGCCGCCCAGCCAGCGCCAGCGAAGCCTTCTGGAAGTGAGTCCCCTTCCTTGGGAGGAGGGAACCCCTGGGGGAGGTGGGCTTCCTCACTTGGGGGGGGTCAGCCTGGGGAAGCAGGGAACGGGGGGGGGGGGGGGCACAGGCCTGGCCTCAGCTCAGCCTCTTCAGCTGGAGCTTCTCCAACCTGCAAGCACAGCTCCTGGGACGGATGGACGGACACACCCAGAGGTACGTGCAAGAGGTTGGTCAGCAGCAAAGAAACCGGGCTGTGTATGGAGGGAGGGAGGGAGGGAGGGAGGGAGGGGGACTGACTCTCCCTGATGCCCCCCCCCTCAAGGACTGGCTGGGCCTCCTTAGCAAAATCCCCCCCGTTTCCTGGTTGCTGCCGGGGTGGGGGGATGCTCATTTTGTATAGGCTTGGAGAACTGCAGGTAGTCCTTGACTTACGACCATAATGGAATCCAAAATTTCTATTAACTTAATTTTGTCCCATTTAACGGCCTTTCTGGCCACAGTTGTTAAGTGAATCACTGCGGTTGCTAACTTCCTAACACTTTAAGTGTTCCATGAATCCGGCTTCCCCTCATGGACTTTGCTGGTCAGAAGGTCACAAAAGGGGATCACGTGACCCCGGGGACTCTGCGACCGTCATAAATACGAGTCAGTTGCCGAGCACCTGAATTTTGATGTGCAAGTGTTAAAAACGGTCACAAGTTTTCATTCCCTTTGCAACTTCAAACGGTCACTAAATGAACTGCTGTAAGTTAAGATTTCCTGCATTCTGCGCCCTCTGATGGGCAGGAAAGGGTCCCGGGGGGGCAGGGCTCCTTCCTGGCCATCAGCCGCCCTCCTTCCCCTCTTCTGCTTCCAGCCAGCGGGTGCTGGGCGTAGTGAACAGCTCCGGCCTGGGCGACCCCGGCCCCGTGAGGGGGTCCCTGGCGCTGTGCCTGCTGCTGGCCTGGGCCCTCATCTTCCTCTGCACCCTGAAGGGCATCCGCAGCTCGGGCAAGGTGAGCGAGGCCGGGGAGGGGGATCGGGACTGCTCTGGGCCACGGCGCCCAGGCCCAGGGGGCAGCATGGGGAGCCCCTCCCTGGCCTTGCCCTGGGGGCCCAGCCGGGCTCCAGCTGGGGCCGGGGTGCTTCTCCCTCTCAGCTGCCCGGCCCTCTCTCCGGCAGATTGTGTACTTCACGGCCACGTTCCCCTACGTGGTCATCGTGGTGTTGATCATCCGGGGAGCCACGCTGGAGGGCTCCATCGAGGGCGTCCGCTTCTACCTCTCCGCAGACTGGAGCCGCCTGCAGAGCGCCCAGGTGCGCCCATGGGCAGAATCGCCTTCTCCAATTGTGTGTCTGTGTGTGTGTGTGTACGCAGGGGTGGGGGAGAAGCCAGCCGATAAGGATGCTGGTCCTGCTTTCTTGCAAGCGGAGGGCCTGGGGTCTTTTGAGGCGGGGTGGGGGCTGACCTCAGCAGGAACTGAAAGAGGGGGCAGGTGTGCTTATGGGGCTCTTTGTTCTGCCTCCAGCCCTCTCGTGGGGAGGCTGATGGGGAGGGGAGGCAGCACACACCCGATGGATTTCCACCTTAGCTAAGCCGTGGTGTCTTAACCGTGTTTGGTTAAGACATGGTTAAGCACACAACAACACACAAGATTTCAAGATCACACAAGCCATCAGTGTGTGTTTACAAACCACCAAAGCCTCCTAAGGGTGTGACTGCACTCTCTGGCCTGCTTTGCAGATGACGTCAAGCCATGGTTTGACTAACAGTGGTTTAAAAGAGAATAGTTGTAGCTGAGGGTCCTTGGTGCTCTCCGAGCTTGGCGGTTTTCTTGCAAACATTTAATGACTCAGCTAGGGAACATCAGCACCGCTATCATTATTAACACTGATGATGTTCCCTAGTTGGGTCATGAAACATTTGCAAGAAAACAAGCCAGCTCAGAGAGCACCGAGGAGCCCACAGTTCGTGGTGGTGATTTTTGAGTAACCCGGCTCAGACGTTCTGAGCCAGAATTAAGTCTTCCGTATTTCTGCAGGCAACAGCTGTGCTTTACACGTTGTGTTGATGCTTCTAGTAAGGCTTTTTAATAACTGGTGCTGGTAGATGGGGGTGCAAGTTGAGAGGTCCTCTTGGGGGGGAAGCCAGACCCAGAATGTCTCTTTCCCCCTCCTTGGAGAAGGTCTGGAACGACGCAGCCTCGCAGATCTTCTACTCGCTGGGCATCGGCTTCGGGGGGGCTGCTCTCCATGGCTTCCTACAACAAGTTTGACAACAACGTGATCAGGTGAGGCGTCTGGAGGAGCCCCAATCTCCTGCCTCCCTGGCCTGAAACCCGGGCCGTACACAGATCGGCCCCACGGGGAAGAGGAGGGGCTTTGGTGGGCCTCCAGGTCAGGCATCACAACCTCTTTCTGCTGTGGGAAACTTCTGGGGGTGAGGAAGACAACGCCGTGGGGTCGACGCAGGAAGCCACAGCCTAGAGGACGGCTGGCCACCCCCTTGTTCAGCCCCACGAGCCCCCCCCCCTCTCTCTGCCCACAGGGACACGCTGGTGATTGGCATTGGGAATTGCTGCACCAGCTTCTTCGCGGGCTTTGCCATTTTCTCCGTCCTTGGGCACATGGCCTGGCGGAAGAAGGTCTCGGTCGGAAGGGTGGCAGACTCAGGTACGGAGGATGTTGGGAAGCCCCTTTGGCTGGGCCACCAGTCGACTCTGGAAGGCTTTGAGATCTCCAGGGATCTCCAGGGCCGTCCTGGAACCCTTCCGTGGTCCTCAAGAGGGGCTCGATGGTGGGCCTGCGAGTAAAGGCCGTTTTGGCACCCCTGTTTTCCTGAGGGCGGGGGGGAGGGAGAGCAGACCATTTAGAGAAGTGGGGCGGAGCAGCGGAGCCCTGGGTGAAGAAGAGCCCCTCCGAGGCCTTCACAGCTCCTCTCCATCTCCCAGCTCTGTTTCGCCTGCCAGCATGCCCAGGTTTGGCCAAAGCAGATGGGGGGTGGGTTGGGGTGGGCTTTGAGTGACCTCTGGCTCTTTCCTCAGGACCCGGACTGGCTTTCGTGGCCTACCCCGAAGCCCTGGCTCTGCTGCCCGGCTCCTTCTTCTGGTCCATCCTGTTCTTCCTGATGCTCCTCACCCTGGGGGTGGACACGCTGGTGAGTGGCAGCCGGCTGGGCCCTTTTTGCAACTGGGGGCTGCCTAAGGGGGGGGGGAGAAAGTAAGAGCCCCCCCAAGAGCAGCAGCGGCTTCTGCTGCAACCTGACCCAACTGGCCCCTTCAGGTCTAGTGCAATTCCCACGGAGCACATCTGGGGGAGGGTCTCTGTCTGAAGCAAACATCTGGGCCACTGAGGTGGTTTTTAAGGCAAGAAAGCTTCTTGGTTGTCTTCCTTCCTTCCTTCCTTCCTTTTCTTCTCTTTTTCTCTTCTTTTTTTCTTTCTCTCTCTCTCCCCCACCCTTCCTTCTCCCACTCTTTCCTTCTTCACTTCCTCCATCCCACTTTTCCAATCAAGGAACCTCTGCACCGTTGGTAATAGGGAAAGAGTCCCGTAAAAGCAGCAGCACAAACCCCGGAGCCTTCCCCATCTGGGGCTGAGCTCTCAAAGGCTCCACCGCTGGGTCCATGCCTGGCCTCGACCATCAGCTCCATTGTCCATTGTCGGAGGGTGCTGAGCTTCCGAGGGGAGGGGGAGGGGGAGGGGCGCTTTATTTCCCCTGGCCAAGCCACTCATGCTCTCCTGCCTGCCTGTCAGTTTGGAAACCTGGAGGGCATCACCACGGCAGTGATGGACGAGTTCCCTTCCCTGCGCAGCTGGAGGCGCAAAGTCCTGTTCCTGGGGGGGCTTTGCTTGGCCTTCTACCTGCTGGGCCTCCTGCTGATCACAGAGGTGAGCACGCGTGTGTCTGCGTGTTTAAGCGCCCCGTCTTTTCTCCCTCCCCCTGTCTTCATTAGTACAACGTGCTCTCTGTTTTGGGTTGGCAAGAGCCTCCGACTTATTACAGGCGGTCCTCGATTTACAGCAGTTCATTTAGTGACCGTTCGAAGTCACAACGGCAGTTTAAAAGGTGACTTAGGACCCTTTTTCACATTTACGACCGTTGCATCTCCAAAGTCACGGGATCAAAATTCAGGCACTTGCCAGCTGATTCATACTTCTGACGGCCAGTGGCCCCGGGTCATGTGATCCCTTTTTGCGACCTTCCAACAGGCAAAGTCAACGGGGGAAGCCGGATTCACTGAACGCGGCTAAGGGTGACTCACTTAGCCACTGCAGTGATTCACTTAACAACTGTGGCAAAAAAGGTCATAAAATGGGGCACAATTAACTGAACAACTGTCTCACGTAGCAACAGAAGTTTTGGGCTCAATTATGGTCGTAAGTCGAGGACTACCTGTACTGTAATCCAAAGGGTCTTGTCTCTCGCTGTAAAAGAGGCCTTGAAGGAGGGTTTGCTCCGTTGTGGGGACCCAGTTTCCCCCCCGGCGGGTGGCCATTCGCAGGAGCCATCTGAATGGATGGGGTTTGTTCCCTGAATGATTACACCAGATTTGGATGCTCTGTGTTGTGTCCTTTGTTGCACTGACCGAGCACAGCATTAGGGATTACGTAGTTCTAGTCAGGCATCACCACCTTAAAAAGGAAGCGGAAGGGTCCTTTGCAAGCCCTCGCCTTGCAGTCTCCTGTGCTGTGTGGGGAGGGACCCAGGGGTGGGTTTGGGGACCCTTGCAAAACCTGCTCAGGTGGAAGTCCGGCCTCTGAATTGGGGAGAAGCCCTCAGAAGGCGAGCAGCAGGCTGACTGGGAAGGCCCAGGCCAGTTCCGCCCAGTTTGATGCCAGGCCTTGGTGGCTTTCCTCTTGCAGGGTGGCATATACTGGTTTACCCTCATCGACGCCTACAGCACCAGCTTCGGCCTCATCATCGTGGCTCTCTTCATGTGCCTTGGGGTCGCCTTCTTCTACGGTGAGTCCGTGCGCGGCAAGCAAGCTGTGCCAGGCAGGCAATGGCTTCCTAGGGAGGGTCACCTCCTGTGGGACTGCCTGGGAGTGGGGCGCTGTATCCCTCTTCACCACTAACCAGCATAAGTGGTTTGTTCATGTGCAAAGGATCCTTGGTCTTGGTCAGGTCAGGTCAGGCTTCCCTTTCCACATTCACTCCATCAAGCGGCGTTGAGATGAGGGTTCCTGGGAGCCCCCTGAGCTGGGTGATTCTCTCGCAGACGTTTCATGACCCAGCTAGGGAACATCATCAGTGCTAGAAGAGTGGGGGGTTTGCAGGGAGGAGGAGGTTGACGATGACTATGGGGCGATTGGTGCCCTCTGAGCCAGGTTGCAGACGTTTTATTATCCAGCAAGGTAACAGCATCAGTGCTGGAAGGGAGAGGGGTTTGTCCCCTCTCTTTCTCTCCTTTTTCACTAAAATGCAAAACATCTCTCCCCTTTAAGGCAAAGTTTCCCAACCTTCACATCTCATCTATGGGCCCCAACTCCCAGAACTCCCCAGATAGCAGTGAATGATAGAGTTGGAAGGGACCAGAAGGGTCACCTAGTCCAATATTTCTAAACCGTGACAACTTTTAACATGTGTGGACTACAACTCCCAGAATTCCTGGCTGGGGAATTCTGGGAGTTGAAGTCCACATGTCTTAAAGTTGCCAGAGTTGGGAAAACCCTGCTCTCACGTCTGCTGGGCTGCTTCCTGAATTAATCTGGACGGACACAGCCTGGTTTCAGAAAATACTAAAGGCGGCAGTTGCTTCTTCTTTCGCCCTGGATCAAAAAAACCGAGCAGTGGCTGTGCGCAACATACTGTCATCTGGCCGAGAGGCGGTGTGGATGCGTGGAAGGAAAGCCCAAATCCGGGGTGGGACCGGCAAGGCTGCTTCCCCACAGCCGTGTGCAATCCCTTCTTTTTCCTGCAGGGGTGAACCAGTTTTGCCAAGACATCGTCGACATGATCCGGCAGTGCCCACCCTGGTGCAGCCAGCTGGTGCCGTACTTCAAGGCCTGCTGGGTGATCTTCACACCAGGGATGTTGCTGGTAGGCCAGGCGGGGGCTTTGTGGTCTTCCTGCCCCCCCCCCCCACAGCTCTCATGGGGAGAGTCTGGGCAGCCGTGGGGTGGCCTCCCACCCCTTGGCCATCCTTGTCCGCTCTGCTCCCTTCGCAGTTCATTCTCTTCTACATCTTCCTGGACCTGTCGGGCACCACACTGCACTACGGAGCGTACCGGTTCCCACGGTGGGGCCAGGCGCTGGGCATCTGCATGGGGGTGCTGAGCTGCATTCAGATTCCGCTTTGGGCTGGCATCACTCTCTGCAAGGAGTCCGGGACGCTGGTTGCTGTGAGTCGGGGAAGAGAGCCCCGTGGGTCGCGGGAAGGGCCGCTGGTAGGGAAGACTTCCCGTCTCTCACCTGCAGGACAGGGAGGGGGCCGAGTCGGGCAGGGCGACAGGTGTGTCCATCCTGTGCCGCAGCTGAGGACCCCAAGGAGAAGCCTTGCTGCAAAATCCAGTCAGGCGATCACCGGGACCAAAGGTTCATTTTTTGGGACCATGCTGGAGCGCATCGCCATTGCTCTTCTGGCCTCATCAGCCCACATCCTCTGCCACACAGGCCTCCCTTGCAGGGCTGTCAAGAGGGATTTCCAAAGTGGATTTCCCTGATGGCAGAGCTGCTCCCCAGAGACCACCTTAAGTGGCAGGCTTGCGCCTTTTCTGGATGTTTTGCTCAGGGGTGAGCTGCTCAAGCCCCCCTCCGATTCTTTGTGCCACAGGGTGGAATCCGAGGGATGGCAAGACCCCTTCAGTGTAGAGTTGCTGACACGAGCCAGGGGCAGCTTTGCACCCCTTCGGGAGACTTTGGGTTGTAGGGTGGAGGCCATTAAATGGATCAAGCTTCCAGGAAGCAGGCACACTGTTCTGGCTGTGTGGGGCAGCCCTTGGGGAGCCCCACGGCCTCTTGCCTCTCCCGGCGATACCCTTGATGGCGGAGGGGGGCAGTTGGAGCCGTGTCCAAAGTCTCCCCTTCTGTCGTCACAGCGCTTCAGGAAAGCCATCCGTCCTCTCAGTTCCTGGCGTTCTGCCAGCAGCCGTGAGCTGCCCCACCAGGTCATCGACGTTCCCTACACGGTCAACCTGACGGACAGCGACTTCGTAGGAGGTTGGCAACTGCCAGATCGCAGCGAGGCCTGATGCTGCGGCCAACGCAGGAGGAAGCATCTATGCTGGTCCACTTATCGCTTGGACCCGACCAGCCATTTTGCTGTCCCTTGGAGGGGGCTGCGGTAAAAGCAACGCTGCAGGAGAGACGCTGCTGCCACTGCTGGTTGGCAGAGCCAGCCTGGAGGCTGCTGGTGTCCCCAGGCCCTCCCCCCACGAGAAGCCCGGGGGGCAGGCCAGAGCCATCACTGCTCCACTCCCCGATCAGGCCGTGACTCTTGGCTCCAGTGGCTTTTCAGGGCAGCTCTGCCCCGACTCCGAAACCAAAGAGGCCACCCTCCACTACTGCTTTGCTGCCCTGTGGCACTCCCCCTCACCCACCCGGAGCATGGGAAGTCCTCAACTTAAGACCACAATTGAGCCCAAAGAGTTTATTGCTAAGCAAGACAGATGTTAAATGACCACCTTTCCTGCTCAATTGCTAAGTGAATCACTGCAGTTTTTAACTTAGTAACACGGACGTTAAGTGAATCTGGCTTCCCCCATCGACTTTGCTTGTCAGAAGGTTGCAAAAGGGGATCACATGACCCCAGGATACAGTGACTACACGCATTGTCCAAATTTTGATCACGTGATTGTGGGGGATGCTGCAACTGTCCTAAGTGTGAGAGACGGTCATAAGTGACTTTTTTCAATGCTGTTGTAACTTTGCTCGTTTACTGCATGGCTGTAAGTCGAGGACTTCCTGTACGCCTTCTCCGCTTTCCCTACATTTGGCTCGCTCAGTGCCTCACCTCGGATTCAGCTCACCTGGTGCCTCCTTTCCATCTTGGCAGGAGTCGCCCTGGGCTGGCTCAGCCTCCTGCACTGCCTCTCCTGCAGAAGCGCAAAACAAGCGGCGACATCTGCCTGCAGCCCACAGCTGAGTTACAGAAGGACCGAGGACAGGAATGTCCATGGACAACAGGCATTTTGGGCTGACCCCCCTGGATGGACATAACACCCCCCCCCCGTTTTTCTAAAGGGTCTTCTTACGGTGCTCCCCATGCCCACTCAGGCTGCAGTGCACATGAAGGCTCTACACAATCTTGCCAAGTGTGCCCTCCCTCCTCCCCAGACGCGGGGGCATTATACAGCACCACCCTTTGTAAAGGGCAATGGGGAGAACCAAACTCATACAAAGTCCGAGCATTTTTACGGGCCCTTCTGGAAACCAGACAAATAAACCTGTTGTGCCTGTGTGGAAAGGGCAGGGAGCCATTGCGTGTGCTGCGTGTTGTGTCCCCAGGCTGGCTTCCCTGCTGGGGAATCTTGGCTCTTTGGCATGGGACGTTCTTCTGGCTAGTGACCGAGAGTTCCGCCGGCTGAGAAGGCAGGAGCCTTGCCTAGGAAAACATTCCCGGGCCCTTAAGAGAAAAGAAAGGCCTTCTCCTCATTGGGGCCCCAGGCTGAGCTGGAGGGGGGAAAACAGCGCTTCTGGCCGCCCCGGCAGCCATCCCAGAAGGACACCACACTGTCAACCTTATTAAAATAGTCTACATGCTTTATTAGATTCAAAACAGTTTTACGAAAAGCAGCTGGCTGGCCCAAGGAGCTGCCCCCCTTTGCTGCCTGGGCAGCCTCCCTGCAGCCTTGCTGGCCAGACGGCCGCCTTCCTCCTTGCCCTGAGACCCAGCGAGACAGGCTCCCTATGGCCGTTCTGGACAGTCCAGGATGCAGCCAGGAGCCCGAGGCGTTGCCATCCTCTACTTGGCTGCACCAAGCGGCCACGAGAGCCGCGAAGCGTTGGTTCCGCTCCCAAGGGAAGGCTGTAGTCCAGGGGCGCCTGTTGGGGTTCCCCTACTCCAGCCACACGGAGGGGAGCAGCGGGCAGAAGGGGGGCAGTGGGTGCAAGCCATGCGCAGCCAAGCAGGGCACTCTGGCCCCAAGAGGCTCCCCAGCAAAGAGCGTCTCTGTCACCACCAGGCGTTCCGGTGGAGGGCAGCCAAGGGCAGCCTGCCCAGTCCTTCCGTGTCCTCCAGCTACTTCCGGGGCTTCTTAAAGATCTTAAGCGGGAACTTCTTCTTCCCGGGGCCTGAGTCAGTCTCCTCACCGGTGGAGCCACTGTCCTCCTCGCCCGCTGCGCCCGTCTTCTTGGCCGCCAGGTGTGGGATGCGGCTGTTCGCCTTGCCAGACAGGAGGGAGAGCGCGGTGCGGCCATTGGCAGGCGGCGAGGGGGTGTCTGGCTCAGTGGAGCTGGGGCTGTGTGACCGAGAGGAGTCCCCCGAACGGGCCCCCACCGGCCCCAGCTCCCCCAGGCTGCCCGCCTTCTCCAGCCCCCCGTGGTGGTTGAGTGGGGGCACCTTCTTCATTGTGAGCGGGGTCTCCGACTCGATGGGCTCCGTTTGGTGCTGCTGCTGTTCCTCAGCCGGTTTGTTCAGCAGGGCAGGGCGCAGCTTGGGCATGGAAATGGCTGCCCGTGGGAGGTCGCTCAGGTGTGGGATGGAGGAATCCGAGTCCGAGTGAGTCAGGTCCCTGGAGTGGGAGGAGGTGAGAAGACGTGAGTCTGTGAGCCTGGAAGGACTCGAACCCATGCACCTGCATTCAGTTGCACACAGAAGCAGCTGCCTTCCGATGCCCTGCCCCCCAATTCCTTCACAGACTGAACCCAGGGAAGGCCGGCAAGCAATTTTCCTCCATGCCACCCTCGAAGACACCCCCCACTCTGGAAGGGCCTCACTCTCATACAGAGTGGGGGGGGGGGGCATATAAATGCTACTGCTGTCCTTCCAGGCAGCCACCCCAGGCGAATGGCCAAACGGAGCGGCCTCAGCAGAAGCCGGGCCGCATGAACCGCTGGACACGAGCCGCCCACAGCGCTTTGAGCACAGCAAACACAGCCACACTCCAACCCGGAGGTCAAGAGAGCTCACAGTGCAGTTAGTGGGTTTCATGGGAAGTCACAGCAGGCACCACACCCCGTGCAGCGGCTGCCGACCGCTGGCCAAAGGTTAGGCAAGGAAGCACGTGCCAAGGCCGAGCGGACAGGACGGTACCCTGAGCTCTCTGTCTGGCCGTGCGTCCCCGAGGTGACGTCGGGAGGGGGCAGGTTGGGCAGGGCATCCATCTGCAGGATGTAGGAGGAGGTGGTCTGGTGGTAGAGGATGGGCAGCCCGTGGCAGGCGGGAGCAGAGGGCGCTCCGTGGCCGGCCGAGGAGGAGGAGGAGGAGTACGGTGGAGCTGTTGGGACGTCGATGCTGCTGCCGCCACCGGTGAGGCTGGGCATTCGGCGCAAGGTGACCCTGCCGGGCAGGTAATGCACCAGCGGTCCCAATTCCCCCTGGCTGGGGGCCTGCTGGTGACTCTCTACCAACCTCTGCGATCCCAAGGAATGCTGGGGGTCCACCAGGCGCTGGCGAATGACGCTGCTTGGCAAGGTGGGAGCTGGCGGGAGAGAAGGGAACAAGGGCCAGTTAGGGAGAAAGAGGCTGCACCGGACGGCGCTTGTCCAGGAGGCGGCTTCCTCCATTTCCGTCTTGCCGGGCAGGGGGCAGGGAGGATGGGGTTGGGGGGCGTCAGAAGCTGTTCTGCTTTCCCCCTAAGCCCTCCCTGTTTCTTCTCCCACTCCCTGTGATGCGATCAGCCAAGGAGGAAGACGAGGTGAGCTTTTCCCCAGCCTGGCCGAAGCACACAATGCAGTGTGGCTGCCCCCTGACTGCCCACCACCTGTCGGCCCCAGCCCCACGGTGCCCAGGGAGGTGCCCAATGGGAGAGGAGAGGCTACCCGGTGCACGAAAGACCCGAGGAAGAATCAGGCCCTGCTGGGAAGCGAAGAACCAGGAAGCAGCCGGTTGGGGGGGACCATTCAGCGCCCTCTACCCCTGACCCCCGCCCTCCCCCCTTCAGAGCGCCCCTCCCAACGCCTGTCTCTGGGGAAGACAAAGTCCGGGGCCCTCCTGCATCTCTTCCCTGCATGGGGGTAATTTGGAGTGGGAAAATGTGCTGGCAAGGAAGATCTCTTCAAAGGAGGACCATCTGGTGGGAGCTAGAAGAAGGGCCTTCTCGGTGGGGGCTCCCTCCCTGTATGACATCATCCCTGCGGAGGTAAGACTGGCCCCCATCTTGACCCTCTTCCGCACAGCACTGAAAACCTGGTTCTGCCAACGGGCCTGGGGACCCCAGAGTGGGGAATTCTGGGAGTTGAAGTCCACAGGTCTTAAGGCTGCCACGGTTGGAGACCCCTGCTCCAAAGGCAAGAAAAGCAGGAGGGGTGGGGTGGGTCCCCTTTCTCTCCCTGCCCCTATCCTGGCGAAAGGAACCAAGTGAATATGGACGCCTGTCCATGGGAAGGAAGGCTGCCCCCCATCCCGCCCCTCCGCTCTGCTTTCAGGGCTTCTGTCCCACAGCGGTTCTTCGTTCCGACGGGCACTGCCCTCCAGGAGGGGTTGGCAGAGAGGCGGCAGAGGAGGTGAGGGTTAGTGGCTGTGCTAGAAAGGAGAACCGCCCAGATGGGGGGCAGGAAGAGGGGCCAACAGAGTTTAGTCCAGTGGGTGAAAGCGAATCCAAGATAAGAAGGCTCAAACCGGGGTGCTTCCAGAAGGCCTGGTCCTCCGAGCAGGGGGCGGGGCGGTCACTGCACTGGCGCCCCAAAAGCAAGGCCACATCTGGCGTCAGCAAGGAGGGCAGGCGGGGAAAGAGAAAGCGTCATTGGCATCGACATCTGGGAAGGGGGGGGGGCTCAGCAACCAGATATCCCGCTCGATGGGGTTTCTGCCAGAAGAGCCCTGGGCCTTCCTGCCCCCCCAGCCCAGACCCTGGAGAGAAAGGCGGGGCCTTCCCGGGTCAGGACCTCAAGGAGGGCTTAGCTCTCCCCCCCTCAGCTTCTCCGGGGCCCTTCCCAGCCTCCCAGGGCAGACCCAAAGGGCCGGGGCTCGGCTGGGCTTCCAGTACCAAAATGACCAGCCTTGCCTCTACTCCGAGACCCCTCCCCTCCGTGACCCATGGCAGGTGCCCAGCTGAACTGGGTACTGAGAAAAGCACTCTGTAGGTGCTCAGAGGCACTGCTGGGGTTAAGCATGAGGGAGCCAAGGCTGGCTCCTTGACTGCTTTTCTCAGGGTAAGACAAAGTGCAGCCAGTCCTTGGCTTACGATCCTTCAATTAGTGACCGTTCGAAGTTACATTCCTAAGAAAAGCGATTTATAACCATTTTTCACACTTATGATGGTTGCAGCCTTCCCCGTGGTCACATGATCAAAATCTGGCTGCCTGGCAACCGACTCACATTTATGACGGTCACAGCGTCCCTGGGGTCGCGTGATCCCCTTTTGCGACCTTCTGACAAGCCAAGTTGACGGGGAAGCCAGATACGCTTAACGACCATGTGACTAACTTAACTAATGCAATGATTCCCTTAGCTGCTGTGGCAACAACGATCATAAAATGGGTCATAATCCACTTAAGGACTGCCTCGCTTAGAAGTTTTGGGCTCAACCGTGGTTGTAATTCGAGGGCTTCCTGAAGCGGAGGATGGGGGTGTGGGAGGGGGAGGGGGGTCCGGGGCCCGCCCCCACCTACACTGCATGGACATGGGGGAGACCATCTCTTCGTCCAGGTCGTCCATGTCGTCGGTCATGATGAAGTGGGAGGGGTTGGGGCGCGGGGCCCCCCCCCCACCCAGCTGGGGTCGATGTTGAGGGCCGTCACCAGGGTGGGGATCCCGGGGTTGCTGACGATCTGGAAGCCGCACAGCAGCTCGATCTGCTGCCAGCGGTGGAGCCGTTCTCGCAGGGCGGCCGTCACCTCGCTCAGCGCCTGCCTGCGGGAGGAGGGGGCAGAGTCAGGAGGGTCTTGGGCCCCTGGGGCCCCCTGGCAGCACCACAGCTAGTCCGCCACTTGCCAACGTTCGTTTAGTGGCTGTTCGAAGTTGCAACAGCACTGAAACAAAGAGACTTAGGACCGGTCCTCACAGTTACGACCGCTGCAGTATCCCTCAGACGTTGATCACAACGGGCAACTGACCCGTACTTATGAAGTTGCATGGTCATGAAATCAGGCAAAACCCACTTAACAACCGTCTCGCTTAGCACCAGAAATTTTGGGCTCCATTTTGGTTGTAAGTCGAGGACCTGCAGTATTACCACAGTTGCCATCAGTAACAGTTGCAGAGTTGGAAGGGACCTTGGAGGTCATCTAGTCCAACCCCCTGCTCACGCAGGAGACCTGTCCTAGGGATTCGAACTGCAGAACTGCCGACCTTTCTGATGGACAAGCTCAGGGTCTTAACCACTGAGCCACCTAGCCAGGCGGCCCCGTCCCAGGGCCCCACGGGCACCCCCTGCAACCTTCCCAGCTGCTTCCGACGACCACGTCATTCACTTAAACAATTGCAAAGATTCGCTTAATAACTGTCGCAAGCGACATAAAATCAGGCATGACTCCCTAAGCAGGGAGCAGCTTAGTGAGCAACGGAAATTGTGGTCCCAACTGCAGTCATAAGGACTCCCCATCCATCCCGGAGGAGCCCCGCTGTGAAGCCTCCAGCAGCCCAGCTGACCGGGGGGGGGCTCCCCCCCAGAAACCCCCAGCCCCCCTTCCAGGTATCCCTGCTGCCTCCAGGGTCAAAGCCTGAATGGAGAGTGGGGGGGAGGGTGTCTCTCTCTTTGGGCTCCCCTGGTGGACACAGGACGCCCCCGCCACCGCAAAGGCTGCTGGGAGGGGGGCAGGAGGAGGAGGGGGGGAGTGCCTGCGGCACAAACTCACTTGGCGGTCAGAATCTTATGGTCCACGTCGTCCAGGGAGGAGCTGTGGGCCACGTGGAAGGTGCCAAAGAGGGTGTTGCGTTTCTTCTTGATTTTTTCGGCCTGGAGGGGAGAAGCAAGAGGGGGTCAGCGCTCAGGAGGTGCAGCAAGATGCCCCCCCACCCCTCCCCCCCCCTTCAATCAACTGGTTGCAGCTTGATCTGCTGGGAATTCTGCCGTCTATCAATCAATCCATCAGAACAGAGATGGAAGGGACCTCGGAGGTCTTCTAGTCCAACCCCCTGCTCAGGCAGGAGACTTTAGTCTATATACTATTTCAGACAAACTGCTGTCCAGTCTTCTCTTAAAACCCTCCAGTGATGGAGCCCCCACAACTTCTGGTGGCAAGCTGTTCCACTGGTTAACTGTCCTCACTGTCAAGAAGTTTCTCCTTAATTCCAGGTGGCTTCTCTCCTTGGTGAGTTCCCCTCCATCGCTTCTTGTCCTGCCTTCGGGTGCTTTGGAGAATAGCTGGACCCCCTCCTCTTCTTTGGAGCAGCCCCTCAAATGTTGGAATGCTGCTATCAAGTCCCCAACCCCCCCCCCCCCCCAAGAAAAGAAGTTCTCTCTACTGGCCATCCCCAGTTCCTGCCCCCTCCCTGTTATCTGAGGGGCCCTCTTTTCTCAGTCATCTCCACCAGACCCACCACAGCAGGGAGGCAGGGGATGTTGGGGGAGGGGGTCTCTTAAGGAGGTCCATCTGGTGGGACCAGGAAGAAGGGCCTTCTCTGTGGTGGCTCCCTCCCTGCTATTTGAAGAACCCACCTCTTCATTCCCCCCTCCCTTCAGCTGCAGATTCCACCACAGACAGAGGCCCCACTGTGGCAATGGGGAGCTGCTATGGGCTCCACCCCCTCCCCTCATCTTCCCACGCCTGGGATACCTGCTTTGCAGCCCTTAGAAAGAGTCTTTCCATTCGCTGCAGAATGGAGAAAGTAAAATAGAGAAGGTTCTAGCTAAGGTAGGAAAACCACACGGTGCTCCCCTTGGAGGAAGACGGGACAGGTTCAAGCACTACTGCCTGGCCCCAAGCCCAGAATGACAGGTACCGATTCTTCTTCATTTTTCACACCCGCAGACAGAATCTTGCCAGACTGAAGCCTCTCCTATCTGCATCTACAGTACACTCTGGGAACTACTGAGGAGGAGCTGCCTTCACCCTCTTTCTCACACACAAAATATCCAGGCTGAGTTGTCTCTTGATTTTCTTGAATGAAGCCCCTCCCTCCTGGGGATGCCCTTCCTACCTACATTCCATCACATCTACACAGGTAGTCCTCAACTTACAACGGCTCTGAAAAAGTGACTTATGACTGGCCTCACACTTATAACCGACACAGTGATCCGAACCGTGGTCACGTGATCGAAATTTGAATGCTTGGCAACTGGCAGGTATACAACAGTTGCAAAGCTCCTGGGGCTGTGTTCCAGCCAGTCAGTGGGGGAAATTGGATTCACTTAATGACCGCATGATTCAATTAACAACCATGGCAAAAGAGATACGAAATCCCCTGGGATTCACTGAACGACCGCCTCGATTAATAACAGAAATCCTGGTCTCAATTGTGGTCGTAAGTTGTATGTGACTGGTTGAAAAGGGATTGGGGCAGCATCCTCACGATGGCCACCCGGGCACTCACCCCCTCTTTGGCCAGGAGCAGCTGCTTCTCCGCGTTCTGTTTCTTGACGTTGTAGTACTGCACCTCCACCTCGTGGGTCAGCTGCAGCCACTTCTGGAGGGCCTCGGGGGCCGCCCAGCTGCTGTGGGACTCCAGCTCCTTCTCCGCATTCCGGAGGGCCATGCGCACCTGGGGGGGGACGGACAGCACAAGGGCCCCAGCAGGGCTTCAGAGGGCAG
>WNWU01020048.1:0-30830 GCA_012654045.1 Ptyas mucosa
ATAATAATAATAATAATAATAATAATAATAATAATAATAATAATAATAATAAACCTGCCTGTTTTTTAATTCCAGAAAGAGAGACATTTATTTAACTCCTGACTTGACCAGGGATGGGAGGGAATACAAAGGTAAGGATAATAATCAGATTTTTTTTCAGATTTACTTCGTAAAAAACTACTAAATGAAGGTATTAGCCCTACCTAAGATTTATTATGAAGACTTGCAAGCCTTAATTTAAAACAAGTGGGAGGGGGTAAATAGCTGATGGGAAACGGAGGCACTAAAGCCATGAAATTTAAACTCCTCCAATTGTTTTAAATCCAAGAAAGGCTTTCCAGCTTCCACATTTTGCTCTGAAACCTCAGTAAATGAAGCCACACTGCCACCTAGTGGACTTTGTTTGAATCGTTTTTTAATCACAGATAAAATCCTCCCAGGTGAGATTTTCATCCTGTCAGGTTGTTTTTTATACCTGTGTGATCTAGCGGCATGTACAGGTAATCCTCCACTTACAACAGATCACTTAGTGACTGTATGAATTACGTCACTGAAAAAAGTGATTTATGACCATTTTTCACACTTATGACCATCGCAACAGCCCTCTGGTCATGTGATTTATATTCAGATGCTTGACAACTAACTCACATTTATGACGGTTGCAGTGTCCCAGGGTCACGTGATCCCAATTTGTGACCTTCTGACAAGCAATAGGGAAGCCAGATTCACTTAACGACTGTATTACTAATTTAACAGCTGCAGTGATTCAGTGAATAAGTCTAGCAGGAAAGGTCATAAAATGAGGCAGGACTCACTAAACAAATGTCTCACTTAGCAACATAAATTTTGGGCTCCATTGTGGTCGTAAGTTGAGAACTACCTGTAGAATATTTATACCTGAGCATTTTCAAACAGATATATCGGCTGTGTTCCTACAATACACATACACCCTATGTTAGAAGAACAGAACAGAACAGCTTGGAAGGGACTTTGGAGGTCTTCTAGTCCAGCCCCCTGCTCAGGCAGGGGACTCTATACCATTTCAGACCAGTGGCTGTCTTAAAAACCTCCAGTGATGGAGCGCCCACGATTTCTGAAGGCAACTTCTGTTCTGCTGGTTAATTTTCCTCACTGTTAGGAAGCTTTTCCTTAAACTTGTCATACTCTTAACCTAGGTTGATTTTATGTGGAAAAGCAGCCCAGAAAATGAATGAGTAACTGGATTAAGTGCAGGAAAGACCACAGTTTTTTTTTTTAGCAAGCAGGATCCTATGACCATGACTGAGCCCAGAATTACAGCTGGAACTCATTGTGGTCATTAAGCAGGTCCCCAAGTGGCCAAACCTGACCTTACAACATTTTTGCTGCAGTTGTTAACCTCCCGCGATGGAAGCACCCACAACATCTGGAGGCAACTTCCATTCCCCTGATGAATTCTTACCGTCCAGAAATTTCTTCTTAATTCTAGGTTGTGTTTGCTTTTATGTTGGTTTTTTTAAAAGGGCTGCCCCAAAGAAGAGGAGGGCAACTTATGGTCCAAAGCAGCAGAGGGCAGGACAAGAAGCAATGGATGGAAAGTAAGCAAGGAGAGAACCAATTTAGAATTAAGGAGAAATTTTCTGATAGTGAGAACGATTAACCAGTGGAAGGGCTTGCCACGAGAAATTGTGAGTGCTCCATCACTGGAGGCTTTGAAGAAGAGATTGGGCAGCTATTTGTCTGAAATGGTATAAGGACTCCTGCTTGAGCAAGGGGTCAGACTAGAAGACCTCCAAGGTCCCTTCCAGTTCTGTTTTCCACACATGCCCATAACAGACCTTGAATTTCCTCCCAGAAAAGATGGGCCGTCCTGCTTTCCGCATAGGTCCCACCTCGGGAGCCCTCATTACCACAGACTCCGAGCAAAAGCCAGAGGGGGGGGGAGCGGCCATCTGGGAGGCAGGCAGCGAGGAAGGCACCAGGGAGACAACAAAGTTGCCTGAAAGACACCCAGAAAAGTTTTCTCCAACAAATGAGGGCCCAAAGGAGAGGCTGGACCTGTGGGCCTCAGGGATGGTGGCAATGGTTGCGCCAGCCCTGGTGCCAGCCAGTCCTGGGCGGCTCTGCGGGATCGTCCAGCTCATTACAGCTAATTGGCCTCTGGGCTCCGTGTGGCTCTCAGGAGGGGGAAGGCTGTTTGCTTTGTCCAGAGCGGTGGGAGTTTAAGCAAGGGAAGCCACAGGGGGAACCAAAGTTTGTTGCCTTCCCAGAAACTCTCCTGCAAGAGTCAGAGAGGTCACGCGGAGGCAGGGCCCGTCCGGGCAGGGAGAGCAGCCTCTGATCTAGCTCTAGAAACTAGATGCAGAGACTCCTCGATTGATGACCACAATTGAGCCCAAAGGTTCCATTGCTAAGCTGGAGGAGATATGACCTTTCCGGGCACAGTTGCTAAGTGAATCACTGCAGTTCTTATTTATTTATTTATTGGTTCGATTTATATGCCGCCCTTCTCCAGAGACTCAGGGCGGCTTACAATGCGTTAAGCAATAGCCTTCATACTTTTGTATATAGCTGCTTAGTAGGGCTTTCGGTGTTCTTTTTTATATAAAATCAGCTTATTGCCCCCACAATCTGGGTCCTCATTTTACCTACCTCGGAAGGATGGAAGGCTGAGTCAACCTTGAGCCTGGTGAGATTCGAACTTGTAGTAATTGCAGGCAGCTGGAGCCTTAAGCTAATTACATGGTTGTTAAGTGAATCTGGCTTCCTCATTGGCTTTGCTTGTCAGATAGTCGCAAAAAGGGATCATGTGACCCCGGAACATTCCAACCGTCCTAAATACGAGCCAGTTGCCAAGCCTCTGAATGTTGATCCCGTGACCAGGAGGATGCTGCAATGGTGGTTAAATGTGAAAAACGGTCGTAAGTCACTTTTTAAAGCACTGTTGTAACTTTGAACCAGTGGTGGGATTCTGCCGGTTCTAGGCGGTTCGGCCGAACCGTTTGTTAAATTGCTGGCTCGCCCTGCCCCTTGCCCCGCCCCTCCACACCACTGGGCGAGGGGTGGGCGAGCCAGCAATTTAACAAACGGTTCGGTGTTTTTTTGTTATTTTATTGGCCTTGCAGCTGCCGCGGGGCTTCAAAGGGCTGCCCTACAGCTGATCAGTGTCAAAAGAAAACAAAGGAGTAGACCCCTGCCTGCAAAAATAAATGGGTAGACCCAGTGGTGGGATTCTACTTCGGTAGAACCGATTGTTAAGGAGTTAAATAGTTAAGCCAGTGGTTGCCAAAGGGGGCGGTACCGGGGGCGGTGGGATGCCTTAGGGGGGCGGGGCGGCAGGGGGGCGCTAGATGCAAAAGGGGGTGACAGGGGGGGCTAAGTGGCAAGGACGGTGGCCCCCACCCTTTGGCCTGAGCCTCGCAGCAGTTACCTCCTTGCAAGCAAACAGCAGGAAAAAACAACTCCTTTCAGCTTTAGCTTAGGCTTGATTAGATCTGCCTCCCGACTCTCAGCTGATTCGCTCTCAGCTGTTTTGCGCAGGCTCTTTTGCAAGCTCTTGTTTTGCAAGCTCTTTGCTAACTGCAAAGAGTGATTTTTTTTCCCTAGCTAAAAGAAAACTGAAAGTAAAGCAGGCTCTGCTGCAACGTGACAAAATGAGGCAGGGAGAGAGATTTATTTTTTTCTTTGCTCACCAAAAAAGGTAGGTGCAAACAATGGGAAATTTAGTTCAAAAGTGGAGAGTTCAAGATTTTAAAACACAAAAGAAAAAAAGCTCTATTTAACTAGGGAATTGTAATAATTGAGATACTATTAATTGTATATTGTATTGAAAGCAGAAATGGTTAAGTTGTGGTTTGGAGGAATATATGGGGGAAACTATTTGGTTTATTATTATTGGTAAATATAATTAATGGATTTGTAAGAAATTGGATTGCATGGAAATAATTGGAATATTCATGTTCATATTGATTAATATACAAAAAAGATAGTTATATAATTGATTTATATTAAAATGTTGAATTTGTATTAAATAACTGCAATATTACATAATTAACCAATGTGAGGATGGATATAAAAATAGATGACAATGGGAAGGGGTATAATATAGAATAGAAGGGAAAAATTGAATTTGATTAAGATTAGAGATGAGGATGAAGGGTAATTGTTTTTTTAAAAAATAGATGAGGAATAAATATGGCAAAAAGGAAATATAGAAATTGTAAATTTAATGGAAATGACTAAACACTGTTTAAATTTGTGAACCGGCCAAATACTCTATTCAAAGAAAATACATTGTATGTTTGTATGTGTGTTTCTAATTATTGCTATTTATTCATATTTGTTCTCTTTTATTCTTTAAAGTTTAACAATTCATTCTTTATCTTAATATTTTTATATTTGTTTGGGTTTGGCTTTCTTCCCTTTCTTTTTTATTGTACAGCAATCTTTCTCCTCCAACCTACCACCTCTCTCTTTTCTTTTCTTTCCTTCTTTCTCTTCCCCCCCTCTTCTTCTCCTCCCTACTTCCTCTTCCTTTCTCCTACTCCTCCTCTCTTCCTCCCTCTCTTACCCTCACTCCTACTCTAATTTCCCTTCCCTTCCTTCCCTCTCTTGCTGTATCCTTTTATGCATATGGACTACTCAGAGAGCTGAAAAAGTTATTTTTGACTGGTCCTCACACTTTTGACCAGTCCTCGAACTTACGACTGTCCTCACATTTTACGTTTTGTGCCCTATCTTGTCACAGTGGTGAAGAGAAGTAGTGGTGAAAGGACTGACCCGGTTGTTAAGAATGCCGCAACGGGCATAAATGTGAGGATGGTCTAAGTGCGAGGACCGGTCAAAAGTGCGAGGACCAGACAGAAATGACTTTTTTCAGCCCTCTGAGTAGTCCCTATGCACATAGCCACGCCCACCCGGTCACATTACGACCAAGCCACACCCCCAACTAAGCCACGCCCACAGAACCAGTTGTTAAAAAAATTGAATCCCACCACTGCTTTGAACGGTCACTAAACGAATGGTTGTAAGTTGAGGACTACCCGTATACCAATGTTACTCTACTCAGCAAGGAAATCTTATCCACAGCAAGGAAATCCCCATTGCAACCATTCCTTTGACTGACCCTGCAGGCTTTTTGTGTTCCAGTGAGACAGAGCCAGCTCCAATGAAGGGCCTCTTTGAAAACCATGGCAAAATGCAAAGAGCACCCGCCCCCCACCCCCGGGTCCCTCCAGGCCCTGGAGTCCAGGGGAAAGGGGGTCTAGGACACAGGGGGGCTACTGCCTTCCTCCTCCTGGCCATCACATCCCCATGGACCTCTCAGCAGCTCTCCCTCCACGTTCAGGCTGGAGAGGCCCTCAGGCTTGGCCAGGCCACTTAGGCCTTTCCACTAAGCCTACGAAGAACCCATGATGCCCACTATGTGGAATTGTCCCGCTAGAGAACCAACTGCCAAACACTGGTCATGTGACCAGGGGGAGGGGGGAGGAGGGGGCAGCGCAATGTTTTACAACGGCCAGAAGTGCTTTACGAGCCATAAAGCGGCTTTGGGGAGGGGGTGGTAACTTCCAACAGTCCTTAAGCAACTGGTTGTAAGTCAAGGACTGCCTGTAAGGCCTTTGAACATTCCTCAATCGAGTCCTATTTTCTCTGAAAAAATGTTAATTAATAAAACATGCTGTGGCTGGCCTACCGGACCTAACTTTTGAGATATCTTATAACCTTGCTTACAAAAAAAGGAGATGTGTTGAAAGTACTTGCTCGGGCTTTCCTGCCTTTGGAAGCATTGGGCAGATCACTGCTGGAGACCAAGATCTTGTGTGTAGTTGTAGAATCATACAATCCCAGAACTGAAAGGGATCTTGGAGGTCTTCTAGACCAATCCCTGCTCAAGGCAGGAGTCCTCATACAATTCTGGACAAATGGCTGTCCAGTCTCTTCTTGAAAACCTCCAATGATGGCACATCCACAACTTCCATTTCTCTCACACACGCTCTCTCCCTCATTCTATTCTCTCTATCTAGTGCTAGTCTGTCTCTCTCTCTCTCTCTCTCTCCCGGTATATTAATCCATCTCTCTATATCTATCTACTGTCCATTCTATCTATATCTATTAATCCATCTCTATCTTTCCCTATCACCCCTATCTATCTATCTATCTATCTATCTATCTATCTATCTATCTATCTATAGCATGTCTATATCTTATCTGTCTACCATAGCTATAGTATCTTGTCTATCATTTATCTTATATCTCTCTGTCATATGTATCTTATCTATTTCATAGAGTCCTAGAACTGGAAGGTACTTTGGAGGTCTTCTAGTCCAACCCCCTGCTCAAGGCAGGAGTCTTTCTACAATGCCAGTCAGATGGATGTCCGGTCCATTTTTGAAAGGCTCCAGTAACCTTTCAACCTAACCCTAACCCACAACTTCAGGAAGGAAGCTGTTCCATTGGTTGATGCTTCAGACTATCAGGAAATTCCTCCTCAGGTCATGAACCTGGGCTAGGAGCAATGGATGGGCTGGAGTGGTGGCCTCCCCAGGCCCAGCAGCCCACAGGACCAGGGGGCAACTCCCTGCTGCACATCCCATGCGTGCTGAGCCACGTTTGCCACCTGGGGCCACCTTGGCTTCTCCTCTACTGCAGGAAGGCCTCCCCCCGAGGGGCTGCCTTGGTATGAGCAGGGGGAGGAAGTCTGACCTGCAACCCAGGGAGGAAACCTTTCGGCTGGTCCTCCCAAAGGATCCCTCAGAGAAGATTTCAGGCATTGGGGCTCAGGCAGAAGGTGGGCAGTTGGTGTGGCTCAGCCTTCCTCGGACCTTGGTGAGTAGATGCTAAGTGTTTGCTGGGAGGTTTCAGGACTTGAATGGGGGAAACTGGCAGGGAGGGGAGGCTGCTGGCCGAGAATCCTTCTTGTAGGCATCTGGTTCTCTAAGATTTATTCTATGAGGGGCACTTCCGCTCTATCAAGCTGGCTTCCCTGGGCCCATTTCTTGAAGTGGCACTGCCCCAGAGTTACCTGAGCAAATGCTGAACACTGCAATTCCAGGAGACCAAAAGGAACCACTCCACACACAGACCGACCCTTTTATTTTAAAAAAATCTAGAACGTAATGACTAAAGAGATAACAGTTGGAAGGGACCTTGGAATTCTTGTAGTCCAACCCTCTGCTCAAGCAGGAGACCCTACACCATTTCAGACAATTGGTTGTCCAATCCCTTCTTAAAAGCCCCCAGTGTTGGTGCACCCATAACTTCTGGAGGGAAGCTGTTCCACTGGTTGACTGTCCTCACTGTTAGGAAATTTCTCCTTAATTCCAGGTTGCTTCTCTCCTTGATTAGTTTTCATCCTGTTTCTTGTCCTGCCTTCAGGCACTTTGGAGAACAGGTTGAGCCCCTCTTCTCTGTGACAGACCATCAAGTACTAGAAGATTGCTATCACGTCCCCCCTAGTCCTTTTCTTCCTTAGAAAAGACATTCCGTTTCCTCAATTGTTTATCCTACGGTTTAGCCTCCAGATCCCGGATGGTCTTTGTGGCTCATCTCTGCACTCTTTCTGGAGTCTCAACACCTTTTCTCTTTCCTCATCTGAAGTCCTGACCTCGTCTGACTCAATGCAGTTTCCATCCTGCATTAAGGGTTCATATATTCTTCTGCTTCCGTTTCCATTATCCTTCCTCAGCTATCCCTTGTTTTCTCAGCAGGTAATGGACCTCCTCACTTAACAATCCAGATATTAAACTGCTTGATGAGGTCATTCAGGCCATGTCCAAATATCTGCTCAGAGCAGGAATCCATAGAGAGGCATTTAGGAAAAGTTGCAAGCAGCCCTGAGAATCAGAGATATTTTCCAAGATATATTCAATCTCGGAATAGTAATCAAATCCTTATTAGGGTCCTTGGTGCTCGCCGAGTTTGGTGGTTTTCTTGCAAATATTTCATGATCCACTTGGTGGATCAGTGCTAGAAGGGAGTTGGTGGAGGAGGAAGAGGAGGAGGACTGTGGGATCACCTCAGGTCCTTGTCCTGCAAGGCTTTACCCAATTTGGGATTGACCAAAAGGCAATGGTTCTTTTCAGAATCAAGTCGCATCAGCCGTCTGAAGTCCATCAACCTGCCAGCTACAGGAGCAGAGATGCAGAACAGCACAGCCAACGTGTCCTACGTGGAATTCACCCTCGTCCCATTCCCAGGACTCCAGGAGCTCCGGCCCTTCCTCGCCATTCCTTTCTTCTGCCTGTTTCTCCTCATTGTGGCCACCAACTGCATCGTGATCTACACGGTGAAGACGGAGGAGAGCCTCCACTCTCCCATGTGCCTGCTCATCGCCTTGCTCTTGACGGTCAACCTCTTTGGGACTTTTGCCATCCTTCCCAGAATGCTCTTCAGCCTGGTGCTCCCCGCCAGCCACATCTCCCTGACCGAATGCCTGGTGCAAATGTTCTTCCTTTACTTCACAATCCTCTTGGACTGCAACGTTCTTCTGATGATGGCTCTAGACCGGTTCCTGGCCATCTGCCACCCGCTGCGCTACGCAGAACTCATGACCTTCAAACTCCTGAGCCACCTGACTCTCCTCTCCTTGCTGAGAGGTCTTTGCATGGTTGGACCGGTGGTGGCCTTGGCCTCCCGGGTGCGGTTCTGCCGTTCAAGTGTCATCAGCCATTTTGCCTGTGAACACATGGCCATCATGAAGTTGTCCTGCAGCGACATCTCCGTGAACAAGAGGGTGGGTATAGCCTTAAGGTCCTTTGAATTCATCCTTGACCTCAGCCTTCTCCTGGCTTCCTACAGCCGGATTGTCCACACGGCTCTGAAGATCAACTCTGGCAACGTCCGTCACAAAGTCTTCCACACTTGTGGCACCCACTGGATCGTGATTGTCATCAGCTACTCCTCTCGCCTCTCTTCATCCGTCGTCTTCCGACTCGCCAAATTGGCCTCACAGGATGTCCACAACCTCATCAGTGCAACCTACCTGCTCTTCCCCTGGACTGTCCACCCTTTGATCTACGGTGTGAGAACCAAAGAGATCAGAGCCAGTCTCCTGAAACTCTTTCCAAAAAAATAAACCTTCTGATCTTCTTCTGAGCCCCCTCCTCCTTCTTCATCTAGAAGCCACTTTCTTGTCTTTGTCTTTGGCCAAAAGTAAATTATTATTGGTACATGTTTCTGGTAGTAGCCGACATAACAGCAGATGGGCCAGGCTCTGCATTTCTCTACATTCACACAGCTTGTTGTTATCCACCAGGGGCCTCCGCTTGTGTATAGTGGTCTTACACCACTCCAACTTTCAACCTATTCAGCTCCTCCAAGTTGTATAAGGGAGGCCAGATCCTTCAGCCAGATCCTCCTTATTCCCTGCTTGATGGTCTCCTTCCTCCGTCTTTTAATTCTTGTGTACCCTGAAGAATGTTTGTTCTTGCCATAAAGCTCTTTCGAGATCTGAGTCAGCAAGCTTGGGGCAAACGCCCGTTGAGAGGATGTCAAGGATCATTCTCTGGCTTAATTCTCAGCTGCTGCTGCTGCTGCTACTTCTTTCCTGATCTTAGGTGGGACAAAGCCAGCGAGCGGGTTTATTTTCTATTTTTCTTTGTTGACTTACCCAAAATTGGGTAAAACTGGTTTTTCTTTGGGACTCCTCCCCAAGATGGCGGCTGAACGGTAAGGGTTTTATTTTTTTCCTATCTTGCTAATGATCTGCTGCGTTTGCTGCCAAAGTTGGCTCTCCAGCGGTGCTGCTCCCTGGATTTAAACGGGAGCACTTAGGAATGACCCAAAACAACTTTTAGAAGGCTGTGGACCCATCTGGAAAGGGCAGCCTTGAAAATTCCAAGTCCCTGTTAGAGTGGTCAGAAAGTCACTGGTCATCCATCTATCTCTTGGCAGTTCATTTTCCGAAACATGCCTGGAATTTAACTTCACATTTCAAATCTTTTGTTTTACTCTGCTTTTTATTTTTAAAAGTTGACCGGTAGGTTGAAGGCTGATTCATTTTAACACCCTGCTGGACTCTAGCTGTTCTTTTTTCTTGTGATTTGTGTTGTTGTTTCGAATACCTTTCGCCTTTCTATAAGGAAACACAGTGCATTCTTGGATGGTGAAAGTGTTTTCATTTTATTAATATTGGACTTATCACAGGGCTTTAGCAGGGTATTAATTTGCAAAATATTTGGAGCTTATTTTTTTAATTTTTCTGTTTATCTTGGATCAAAATATTCAGAAAATATCTCCAGTTTTATTTATTTCTTCATTTTACCTCAGCATTCTTTATTTCCTGGTTAAGTTACACAGAGCAATAATGTATCAGATTACAGACAAGCAAGAGTGGCTGATATCTGGAAAGAGACCCTTTGGTGACATGCAATTTTTTGTTGAAGCTTTTTTTAAAAAAAAAGTTTGATGAAATGATAATGGCTGTGGAAAATATTCAGATGCATGTAGCTCTGGATAAATTAGATTCACAGAAGGATTGTGATTTGTAGATTGCAAACCTCTTGGAAGTGCCTTTACAGACTTAGAACAGAGTTGATTGCATACACCTCTCTGAAGTTCAAGCCTGCATTCTTTTACAATAGCAGAAGCTGGATTGAATGGAGAAGAGCTTCTTTGGTTTCCTCTAGGAGGATTGGAGGAGATTGGGGAATGGATTTATCACACTTAATTGGAAAGTCATCTGGACTTTGTTGGGAAGAGACCAGTTGTGGAGACGGAATTCATTTTATTTAACCAGACAACAATTGGCAAGAGATGATATTAAGAAACAAATATGGAATTACTCTTCAATCTTAGGATGATTTGGGATAGATAAAATGCCATAGTAAATTTTCTACCGGTATATTGATTACAGTAAGTTTGTTAACAGAGGACTTTGATACTTTAACCTTGCCTTTCTTATTACTGTTCTTCTGTTGTTTTTTCATTAGTATCGTACATAGATGACAGCTCAATAATTTGCAAATAGATTTAATAGTTTAAAAAATTGGGGGGCCTGTTTTGCAACGGGAGGGAAACTAATGTAATAATGTATGAATCAGTATTCAATTAGGTGGGATAATAGGAGTATTTGCGTTGGTATTTTTAATGCACTTTTTTCAATGTCTTTTTTGCTTTGTAATTTTTCTTTGCTTTTAAAAAAAAATCTGGAGTTTTGTATTTTAACTTTTTTTGAATAAAATTAGATTTAATTTTTTTTTCTTTCAGTAATGACAGAAAAACCCATGACCCATTACAAGGACAATGAATTTTATGATTGACTCATATATGAATAAAATATATTCAAAAATCTCCCAAAGTACTTCTATTCAGACGAAAAGCAATAGTTACCAATGGTAATTGGCTGAAATGACATAAAGATCATCCATCCATCCACCCATATCTATCAATCTATCTTGTCTATCTACCATATATATCTTATCTATCTCATAGAATCATAGGGCTGGAAGGGTCCTTAGAGGTCTTCTAGTCCAACCCCCTGCCAAGGCAGGAGACCCTATGCCTGTGATGGCAAACCTATGGCATGTGTGCTAGAGGTGGCATGCAGAGCCATCTGTGGGCACACGTGCCATCGCCCCAGCTCAGCCAGCTGGTAGTCGGGTTTCCAACGTGCGCATACACACCAGCCAGCTAGTCATCGGGTTTTTGGTGCTCTGGTGTGTACCTGCATGTGTGCGCTGTGATGCATGTGCCTTCCGATTTGGCCACTCTGTGCCTAAAAGGTTCGCCATCACTGCCCTATACCATCCCAGTCAAATGGAATACTTGTCACTGTCGGGAAATTCCTCCTTAGTTCCAGGTTGGATCTCCCTCTGGCCAGCTTCCATCTGGTCCTGCCCTCCTTTGGGAGATTTTGAGGCTCTTTATAGGTCACGAAGAGGCCAGCGGTGGAACAATGCAAAATTTCACAGGAAACACAGCAAGAAATATATATATATATATATATATATATATATATATATATATATCTTTATCTGCAAAGTGGAACTCGTAAGGGCAGCCTTCCAATCTCACCCAAGCTGTGGGTGGTCCATTACTGGAAGCTTTCAAGAGGTTGGACAACCATTTGTCCAGAATGAAACAGGCTCTCCTGCTTGAGCAGAGGGTTGGACTAGATGACCTCCAAGGTCTTTTCCAATCTTACTATTTTATGTTCTATGTTCTTTCTGCCCAGCTTGCAGGCTTCCCAGGAACATCTAATAACCACAGAGGGAAGTGCAGAGCTGGGCCAGGGGGAGAACCTGGGCCAGGAGCAACGGGTCAATTGGAGTGGTGGCGGCTCTCTACTCCTCCCCAGGACCAGCACCCCACAGGATCAGGGGGCAACTCCCAGCTGGCATGCTGAGCCAGTTCTGCCACCTGGATGCATCTTGGCTTGTCCCCTATGACCCTCCACTGGAGGAAGACCTCCCCCGGGGTGCTGCCTTGATAAGGAAGGTGGGGGGGCTGACCTGCAACCCAGGGAGGAAACTTTTGGGCTGGCCCTTCAAAAGGATTCCCTCAGAGGAGATTTCAGGTGTAACATGAGCAGCTGGCATGGTTCAACCTTCCTCGGTCCTTGGTGAGTAGATGCTAAGTGTTCCCTGGGAGGACTTGAATGGGGGAAACAGGCAGGCAGGGAGGCTGCTGTCCAATTGGCACACGGTTCTCTATTTAGTCGGGGGGGGGGGCTTTCCACTCTTTCTGGGAGGCTTGGCTGGCTCCATATCTCAAACTGGCACTGCCACAGAACAACCCAAGCAAATACTGAAGTTCCAGGAGACCAAAAGGAACCTTTCCCCAAACAGACCAAGCCTTTTATTTTTTTAAAAAAAAATCTGGCATGCAATAACTAAAAAGATGAATAATAAATTCATGCCTTCCTTGGTCCAGAAGAGCCAGGTCAGGTCCCTGAGTAGCTCAGATGAGGGGTCCCCAACTCCAGGAATTGTCTTTGCTGCAGACTTCAGCTCTCCTTCTTAGAATATAGAGTAACAAAGTTGGAAGGGACCTTGGAGGTCTTCTAGTCCAACCCCTTGCTCAAGCAGGAGACCCTATACTATTTCAGACAGGTGGCTGTCCAGTCTCTTCTTAAAAACTAGAGAGAAGCTGTTCCACTGGTTAATTGTCCTCAGTGTCAGGAAATTCCTCCTTAGTTCCAGGTTGCTTCTCTCTTTGACAAGCTTCCATCCATCGCCTCTTCTCCTGCCTTCGCCTGCTTTGGAGAATAAGTTGACCCCCTTTTCTCTGTGACAAACAAACCCCCAAGCTCAGAGACCATCAAGGACCCCACAGTTCAGCCCTGCAGCACAAATATTGCCTTCTTTCGAAACCTTTGTTAGGAGGTTTTTCCAAGCAGTCCACGGGAATGTCTTCTCCAGCAAGTTAACTCCATTGTTCCACTTTGGAATGAAGGGAACAAGCTCCACCTCCTTCTTACCCCCATTGAACATCTTCCTAGTCCTCTTGAGGCTTCTCAAAGCTTCTCCAGTTCCTCCTAGCAGCACATTTCCAATCCTTGGCTCTTCTCACTGCCTGTCTCCCAACAGACCCCAGCCTCTCTCAGTCCTTGAAGAAGGGGGTCTGGGGCCCGGAACTCGATAGAGTAGTCCAGTTTCTGGGCTCTGGTCCATGCAGAATAGAGAGGGTTGTCTGATTCCTGACATCTGCAAATTGCACTCAGGTTGCTGAAGCCTAAAGCTGGTTCTCTCTTCTGGGTCACCTCAGCTTCTTCTTCTCCAAGTGTTTACCCAATTTGGGATTGACCAAAAGGCAACGGTTCTTTTCAGAATCAAGTCGCATCAGCCGTCTGAGGTCCATCAACCTGCCAGCTACAGGAGCAGAGATGCAGAACAGCACAGCCAACGTGTCCTACGTGGAATTCACCCTCGTCCCATTCCCAGGACTCCAGGAGCTCCGGCCCTTCCTCGCCATTCCTTTCTTCTGCCTGTTTCTCCTCATTGTGGCCACCAACTGCATCGTGATCTACACGGTGAAGACGGAGGAGAGCCTCCACTCTCCCATGTGCCTGCTCATCGCCTTGCTCTTGACGGTCAACCTCTTTGGGACTTTTGCCATCCTTCCCAGAATGCTCTTCAGCCTGGTGTTCCCCGCCAGCCACATCTCCCTGACCGAATGCCTGGTGCAAATGTTCTTCCTTTACTTCACAATCCTCTTGGACTGCAACGTTCTTCTGATGATGGCTCTAGACCGGTTCCTGGCCATCTGCCACCCGCTGCGCTACGCAGAACTCATGACCCTCAAACTCCTGAGCTTCTTGATACTCCTCTCCTTGCTGAGAAGTCTTGGCACTGTTGGACCGGTGGTGGCCTTGGCCTCCCAGGTGCGGTTCTGCCGTTCAAACGTCATCAGCCATTTTGCCTGTGAACACATGGCCATCATGAGGTTGTCCTGCAGCGACATCTCCGTGAACAAGAGGGCTGGGATTACCATAAGGTGCTTTGACTTTCTCTTTGACCTCAGCCTCCTCCTAGCTTCCTACAGCCGGATTGTCCACACGGCTCTGAAGATCAACTCTGGCAACGTCCGTCACAAAGTCTTCCACACTTGTGGCACCCACTGGATCGTGATTGCCATTGGCTACTCCTCTCGCCTCTCTTCATCTGTCGTCTTCCGACTCGCCAAATCGGCCTCACAGGATGTCCACAACCTCATCAGCGCAACCTACCTGCTCTTCCCCTGGACTGTCCACCCTTTGATCTACGGTGTGAGAACCAAAGAGATCAGAGCCGGTCTCCTGAAACTTTTCCAGAAAAACAAACTCTCTGGGCTTCCCAAATCTGGGTGAGTTACCCAAAATTGTATAAAAGTGGTTTTTCTTTGGTGTGGTGACAAGCAACCCATGACCCTTCCCAAGAGGGACAGTGGACTTTGACCCATTTCTAAAATATCTCGAAAAATATCTCAAAGTATTTCTATTAAGATGAAACAGAATAAAGTCAGCAATGGTAATTTGCTGACATGACATTTATTAAATTTATTTGCCACCCCTCTCATTTCAAACGATTCTGTGCTCCTTGCAGCCTAATAAAGATCATTCAACGCCCAGTGCTGGAAGGGGGAGGACTGTGGGGTCCTCGGGGCTCTCTGAGCTTGGATGTTTTTACAAACATTTCATAACTTAAATGGGGAACATCATCAGTGCTAGAAGGGAAAGGTGTGTGCAAGGAGGGGAAGGGGGAGACCTAAGGGGTCCTCAGTGCTCTCTGAGCTCGGTTGTTTTCTTGCAGACGTTTCATTACCAAACTAGGCAACATCATCAGCGCATGGGTCAAACAAATGCCCTCTTTTCTTTTATGTTGTAATGTCTTGCTTTTTGTTTTCAGTCTTCCTGCTCAAGAATATTCTTTCAGGTACATTTCTTCTCAGATCTGACAAATAGGATTCCAGAGGTGTGGGAGACGGCAGGTCCTTGCCCAGAAGCTCCCTTCTTCCCCCAGGGCTGGCCGGTCCGAGGAGCAGCCTGTTCTTTGCTTTCAGAGGGGTATCTTCCACAGCCTGTGATTACTTTCCATCTGGCCCTAAAACCTCTGTTGCTTATCATACGGACTGTTTGAACCCCTCGACTTCTAAACAATGTTGAAAGCAAACTCAAGATTGAACTTTTTAAGCTCCACTGAATCCTGAGCACCAGTTACAGAATTGGAAGGGATCTTGGAGGTCTTCTAGTCCAACCTCCTGCCTACGTTGGAGACCCTACACCAAGAGTGTTCAACCCTGGGAACTTTAAGACTTGTGGACTTCAACTCCCAGAATTGCCCAGCCAGCATGGCTGGCTGGGGAATTCCAGGAGCTGAAGTCCACAAGTCTTAAAATAGCCACAACTGGATACCCCTGTCCTATACCATCCCGGGCAAATGGCTGTCCAGTCTCTTCTTCAAAACCTCCAGTGTTGGAGCACCCACAACTTCTGGAGACAAGCCGTTCCATCGATTAATTGTTCTCACTGTCAGGAAATTTCTTCTTAGTTCTATACTGTTTCTGTCCTTGGTATGTTTCCATTGCTTGCTTCTTGTCCTGCCTGCTTTGGAGAATAGGTTGAGCCCCCACTTCTCTTCTCAACTATTGGGAGGCAGCTAGTTCCTCTAGGGCTTCCGCCAAAAGTTAATTCAAAGTGATCTACCAGCGAATGTACGCAAAGGTCTCAAAGACGGCCCTTTAATCCTCCCACTGGAGTCTTTATTGATGTGTTCGACAAGCCTCAAGGATTCAGGTCTACATGCAGAGTAGCCGAATACAATAAATAGTCAAAACGGAAGCCATGGAATTTGTTAGAAAACGACACAATGAAATCAAGGAACATCCTTTGGTTCAGTCCCAGCAACCCAGCCTGGCAACCGAGTACAGTCGGGATCCTAACGGAGCAAAGTTTTCCAAGGATTTGTGACGAGGCAGAGAGGGAGAAATTGTCCTAAGAACTGATTTCTTCCCCAAAGAGGGAGCCAGGGAGACATGGAAAAGGGCAAAGGGCAGCAGACCCTCAGAAGGGGTCCCAGAAAGGAAGGAGGAGGTCAGGCACAAGACGTGATCATCAAGGCAGCTCAGGCTCGGCACAGCTGAACCTGCCTCCCTGGGGGTGAATAAGGAACAGCCCCTCCCACGGCTACTCAAGGGCACTTACAGGTTCTGGCTACAGCTGTTGGAAACCACACACCCCCCCCCCGTTCTTCCCTTCCCACTCCCGCTTGACCTAATCCCCCAATCCTACTTTGGCCGTTTTACAAGGGAAGGCCAGTGCAGGATGGTTACCCAATTTCCTGCAGGCACAGCACCATGGCCTGGCGGCCCTGCAGACTGACCTAGAACTTCCTAACCTAGCGGGGGGGGGGGGGGGGGGGGGGGGCGGAAGGAAGCCGAGTGGGCCCAGAGGCTCCTTAAGACCCACACATCAGGCACTCATCCCGGTTCTCCAGGGAGCAGACCATGGCCGCCGTGTTCCTCTCCTTCTCCTCCTCTTCCTTGGAGGTCTTCTCCTTCAGCTTCTCCTTGTTGAGGGTGAACTGGATGGGGTTGGCTGCCGGCTTGGTCCGCAGGTAGTACATCCCCGTCTTCAGGCCCTGCGGAGAGAAGTGAGCACCAGCTCAAAGACCGAAGGCCTCGGGCTCAGTGGTGGAGGCATTCAGGCTAGAAAGCAGGAGGCCGTGAGTTCTAGTCCCGCCTGAGACACAAAAGTCAGCTGAGCAACTTTGGACTCATCACCAGGAGACTGGGAGTTCTAGTCCCGCCTTAGGCACGAAAGTTGGTTGGGTGACTGGGTCAATCACCAGGAAACCAGTTCTAGTCCCGCTTTAGGCATGAACACTGACAGGTTGACTTTGGGCCAATTACCAGGAGACTAGGAGTTCTAGTCCCGCCTTAGGCATGAAAGCTGGCTGGGTGACTTTGAGCCAATCAGGAGAAGATTGGGAGTTCTAGTCCCGCCTTAGGCATGAGAGCCGGCCTGATGGTGCCCAGGTTCTGCTGGTTGCTCTTCCTCTCTGAGCTGGGTTACTTTCTTGCAGACATTTCATGACCCAACTAGGGAACAGCATCAAAGCTGTTATACAGTTGGTGGAGATGCCTGTTCAGAGGGGGCCAATTAGCTACAGGAAGTGCCCTAAGAATCTGCCCTCCCCTCTCACCTGTTTCCAGCCGTAGAAGTGCATACTGGTCAGCTTGCCATAGTTGGGCTCCGCAATGTGGATGTTGAGAGACTGGCTCTGGTCGATGAAGGCCCCCCTGTCAGCCGCCATCTTCAGGATGGTCTTCTGCGAGATCTCCCACACCGTCTTGTAGAGCTGCTTCAAGTCCTCGGGAATCTCCGGGATATTCTGGAAGGCAGAAGAGCAGCAGGATGGATCTCTCTCGGGGCGGTTGAGAGCTGGTGGGAAGCTTGGCTCAAACCAGAGAGAGAGAGCAGGAAGTCCCAGCAGCCTCTCTGCAGAAAGCCAGTGAGAGAAAACCTGGCACAAAGGCCCTTTTCAGCCTGGGCAACCAAGGAGGAATGTCTTCTTTTTTAAAAAATTATTTATTGATTAAATTTCTGCACTGCCTATCTCAATTTAGTGACTCTGGGCAGTTTACTATAACACTGCAACCAGCCTGCCTTCCACTGAGGACCTGTACGCTGCACGAGCCAAAAAAGAGGCTGAGAAAATATCTGCAGACCCCTCACATCCTGGACATAGACTGTTTCAACTTCTCCCCTCTGGACCCCGCGAGAGGGCATTGCACGCCAAACCCAGACATGGGGATAGTTTCTCCCCCATGCCATCACTCTGCTAAACACCTAATTTCCACAGCACTGTCTTATGCCCAAGGATATTTACCCATGCTGTGTGGCTGTCTTATTTTTATCCTTCTCATCTGTTCCACTGCCTTCTCTTATTGATATCATTATTATCATCATCATTATTTTGTTGTTTTGCATGTACACTGAGAGCTCCTGCACTGGATAGAAATTCCTCGTGTCTAATCACACACAAATAAAGAATTCTATTCAATGAAGTATTCTATCTTAATACACACCAATACATGAATAAAAACACAAATTAAAAACGGAACAGGTTAAACCTTACAAGTAAACATAGAAATAAATTAAAAATATAAGCCCCGCATTAAAGGGTCACTCTAATGAAGCTCAGATGAGCCTTGATACCAAAGTTGGTCTTTAGCATACCTACACCAGACTTCACACAGCTCTTGAAGAAACTCACAAGCCTGGATAGGAACAACCACGATTGAGCCACTGTGGTCTGCATTTTTTGCCTACTGCGCAACCTACACAACATCCCTGGATAAGGGAAAGGCCGTTCCACAAGAAAACAGTGCTGGATGAGGTTTCCGGTGTAAGGGGGCCGTTTCCTCGCACAATCGTGTATCGTTTCCATGACACAACTGGGAATGAGCTCAGCTGTGTCCCACATGTAGCAGCTCTGGGGCGGAGCAGAAAAACGGACGGGGTTCCTGACTAGCGCAGGGGACCCAGGACCCTCGGCCAGACGTACCTGGATGGAGCCACTGAAGGCGATGATCTGGTTCTTCATCTCCTCGTTCCACAGGCCTCTCTCAGTCAGGTCCTTCAGCAAGTGGGGGTTCACTATCTGCAACCCCAAAACCCCAGCAGTCACCTTAGGTACCTTAGGCGCCCCCTTTCGGCCCACCCACAGCCCACGTCCGCCTCCCTTCCCATGTCGCCATGCAGGCCCTTCTCTGACGGAGGCAGTTGTTTTTTGCTGCAGGCTGTCCTTGACTTACAACCATTCTTTAGTGACCACTGAAGGTTTCAACAGTGTTGGAAAAAAAGGGTCTGGCAACCAGACACAGGATCAAAATTTCTGTGCCTGGCAACCCCCAGGGGTTTTGCAGCTGCAGAACATCCCCAGGGGTCACGGGATCGTCCCCTGCGGCCTTTCCAGCCAGCTTCCCACAAGAAGGTCAATGGGGGAGGGGGGGACGGACGGACGACTGGATACCCTAAACATGATTCACTGAACAACTGCAACGATTCACTTAACAACCGTGTCACAAAAAGGTCAGAAAATCAGGTGCGGTCCACTTAACACAAACACACACACACTGTTGCTTAGCAATTTTTAGAACTTCTAGCCCAGTTGTGATCGTAATTCGAGGACTAGCTACATTCTTGCACAAAACACCCCGGAGTCTCCAAGCCCCAATTACGTGATGGCCGGGTCCTTTATCCTCTTTGCAACACCAGGACCCACCCCACAGCTCTGGGCCCAGGGCCCCCTCCCTCCTTCCAAGGCTCTCAGGACGGCCCTTACCTGGAACTCCCCCGAGAGAACACGGCGGGTGTAGATGTTGCTGGTGTAGGGCTCCACGGACTCATTGTTCCCCAAAATCTGAGCCGTGGAAGCTGTGGGCATCGGGGCCACCAGGAGGCTGTTCCTGACCCCATACCTGGAAGAGACGGGCAGGAGAAACGGGGAGGCTGACAGGGGCTCAGCAGGCACCAAAGGCACCCCAGGAAAGGGGCAGGGGCACATGGCCTCTGCGCTGAGCACCCACCCTCCACAGTAGGGGGGAGGGTCTTGTACTCACTGTGCGATTTTTGCCTTCAGAGCGCTCCAATCCCAAAGGCCCGTGGGGGTCACGTCCCACATGTCGTACTGAAGGATCTGCAGGAGGGAGGGAGGGCAGCCCCCTTCATTCCAGAACAAGCCAGCTCACCCACACGCCCCACAGGGAATCCCCCCACCCCCGCAGAGCAGGGCTTGCCAAGGCAGGGGCCTGCACCCCCAATTTTCTTGCCCAAGGAAAGCTAAGAGGGAGGGATCTGCCTGCCTAATTGGACCCTGCAGATTCTCTGGGTTTGAAAAGAAAGATAAAGACGCTCTCTGAGCTTGGCTGTTTTCTTGCAGACATTTCATGACCCAACTAGGTAACATCATCAGGGTTGCTGCTGCTGATAGCACTGATGACATTCCCTAGTAGTCAGGTCACAAAACGTCTGCAAGAAGACAGCCAAGCTCAGAGAGCACCAAGGAACCCCACCGAATAAAGGTTCTTCAGGAATCTGAATTCCGCGTCCAAAGCTCACCGATGAAGGAACCACCTCAGAGAGACAAAATGCCTCTTTTCAGTGGGACTCCGGGGCGAAGAAGCCCATCAGCTTTAAAAGCAGCCTCAGACCACCCCAGTCCGAGGCCCCTTCACTTACTCCTCTGCTGACCGGGCTGCCCTGGTAGGTCTCGTAGGGCCCGTCTTCCCTGGCGAGCTGGCAGCTGGCCTCCAGGGCCCAGTAGTAGATGGTCTCGAAGATCTGCTGGTTGAGCAGCTGAGCCTCAGGGCTCTCGAAGGGGAACCTCATGAGGATGAAGGCGTCGGCCAGGCCCTGCACCCCAATGCCAATGGGGCGGTGACGCTTGTTGGAGGTCTCGGCCTGGAGACGTTTGGAGGGAGGAAAGAGGAAAGGACTCAGCCTGCCTCGTCTCAGACAGCTTGTGCAGATCTCCAGTTCATCTCCAGGGTGGGCACCCTCCTAGCCTCTTCCCCTAAATGTTGTCATCTGAGGGGAGCTAGAAAGCCAGTCTCCTCCGTGGCAGCCCCTGTCCCACAGACCACTCTCCCCCGACATCTGGCGAGCCTCCAACCTTTGGGCCTTCCGTGAGGCCTCGAAGACCAGCCCTTCCCCCAAACGCTGGAAGAGGATTACGGGGTAGTAGGTTGCCCTGGATGCCCATGGAGATTATTCTCAGTTATCCAGGCCACGGTTGTCCCAAAGGTGCTTTTTTTCAAGAGGCAACTGGACTTTCTGGTTTTTCTTTGAAGAAGTTTCGCTTCTCATCCAGGAAGCTTCCTTCTGCTCTGGTTGAATAGTTCCACTCCCTACCATCCAGTCAGAGCTGAGGAAGCTTCTTGGAGAAGTGAAATATTTCTTCAAAGAAAAACAAGGAAGTCCAGTTGCCTCTTGAAAAAACACCTTTGGGTTACCCTGGATTGGTCCCTGGTTTTTTACCGTTTTAATGGATTGACTTTGTTTTAAAATGATTCAATATTGTTTTTTAATTTTTGATTAGGAGCCACCCAGGGTCGGTTGAAAGATGGGCAGCCCTATAAATGCATCAGATAAATGAATCTGCTGGAAATTTCCCTGCCTGAGAATCAATGAGGACCCAGATTGTGGGGGCAATAAACTGACTTTGTATAAATATATACAAAAGTATGAAGGCTATTACTTAACGCATTATAAGCCGCCCTGAGTCTCCGGAGAAGGGCGGCATATAAATCAAAAATTTTTTTTAAAAAAAAAAACCCAGCACCTGGTTTCCCTGCGTCTAAACCGTGGGCACCTCGTTTAACGACTCTCACGACTTGCGACCTAGCCCAGGTGCCCCCTCCTGGACTCCACGTACCTCTGGCACCGGGTAGTGGTTGATGTCGATGATCTTGTTCAGGTTCCGGACGATGACCTTGGTGACCTCGGCCAGCCTCTGGAAGTCGTATGTGTGCTCCGGCGTCACGTACATGTTCAGGGCTATGGAGGCCAGGTTGCAGACGGCAACCTGGACGGTGCAAGCAGAGAGATTCTCACGGGAGGGAACACCACACGAGCCGCCTCCTCCCCCCTGGAGACCCCCACCACAACGGGAGCCCAGCCCTTGGGTCTCCCAGCCCCCAGATTCTTTGGCCCAGGTAGGGGGTCCTACAATTTATTTCCCTTCATGCGGATCCACTGCATGGACCCCCATGACTCCTGCCAAACTATGTTGGTCAACGCCCAGCTCCTCCAGGAACATAAAGGACTGTGGGAAGAGGAGGGGACTCCCTGTCTTGCTTCTCCCTTTCTCAAAAGAAGGCTTTCCCCACTCACAGCTGCTGGCCCCACACTCAAGGGCAGCTTTGTGATAAGAGTGTCCTAAGATCCTATTCTGGGTACCTGGACACCCTTCTGGGCTTGGCTGAAAGGGACAGGGGAGGGGAGGGGAGGGGAGGGGAGGATGGAGAGGAGAGGAGAGGAGGAAGGGAAGGACAAGGAAAAGGAGGTGAGGGAAGAGCAGGGCAGGAGGTAAAGTAGTGGAAATGGAGAGCACGGGAGGGGAAGGGGGGGAGGAGGGGTAGGAGGAGGAGGAGGAGGAGGAGGAGGCAGCCCACCTCATCGTTGCTGGTGTACTCCACAATCTCGGTGCAGAGGTTGCTGCACTTGATGGTGCCCAGGTTCTGCTGGTTGCTCTTCCGGTTGCAGGAGTCCTTGTAGAGCATGTAGGGCGTCCCCGTCTCCGTCTGAGACTCAATGATGGCGTACCAGAGCTGCTGGGCCTTCACCACTTTGCGCACCCGGCCTTGCTTCTCGTAGCTGGAGGGACAAGCGCAGGGCTTCCAGGACCTCCACCTCAGCCCAAACACACAACCGGCTCCCCAGCGAGAGGGAAGGGTATGCTGAGGACCTTTGCCAGATGGGCCGAGTTGGGGGAGACACCTCCCTACTCTCTTCCAGGCCCAATTCAAGCAGTTGTAAGAAGCTTCACTCAGCTACTGGCTATTAATGGACTTCGCTGGTTTGATGTCCTTATTGAACAACTCCTGCTTCACCACAGCCAAGTAACTCTCAGCTGCTTATCCAGAAAACAGGAGGGTTGAACCCTCCACTGGCCCCATGACACTTGCCCCACCCTCCTCCATCTGGGGGCACCCGCTCCCAACACAAAGCTCCCACCTTCCACCCAAGCCCACCGGTCAGGTCCCTCAATCACCTCCGGCATGGGGATAACTACCAATCCTCAGGAGCCTGAGTGGCGTAGCAGGCTAATGCCTCCTACTAAAGGCAGCATTTAACATCCAGCTGCCTGCAATTACTGTAAGTTCAAATCTCACCAGGCTCAAGGTTGACCCATCCTTTCTAAGGTAGGTGAAATGACCCAGTTTGTGGGGGCAATAAGCTGACTTTGTATAAAATATACAAAAGTATGATGGCTATTGCTTAATGCATTGCAAGCCGCCCTGAGTCTCTGGAGAAGGGTGGCATATAAATAAATTTTTTTAAAAAAATCCCATCCACCTCTACGAAATGCAAATCCTCAGCCCTCCCCCCCAAAGAACTTCCTCCGTAGTGGCCCTGCAGCCCAGGGTCCCCCCTGCTGGATGGAGCCCCTGGGAGCCCCCGAAGGACAGGGGAGAAAGCTGTACGGATGTCCTCCAGAACCTGAGGACTTCTTCAGGCAATCCCACCGTCTCTTCTTCCACACAGAATCCTTTCTTTCTGGGTTAAGTAACCGTTTGGCATTTTATTGCTGCATTTGTTGAAGTACCTCTGTGTGGCTTCTCAGCACAGAGGACTTTACAAATATGGTTACGTTTAATTTCATCAAACACCATTGTGGCTTCCTCGGCAAATCCTTGGTGATGAGGTTGATGAATCTGTTAATTTTCTGATGCAAATGCATCCCAAAACATCCTACAGAAACCCTGCCAGTTCCATTTTGCACCTCCCAGCCCAGCTGATCCTTCCTACCTTTCGTAGAGCCGCTCAAACTCTTCTCCCCAGACCTCATCCAGACCAGGACATTCGTTTGGGCACATCAGGGACCAGTCCTGTTGAAGGAGGGGCAAAGCTCAACTCCGGTGGGCTGGAGACCCCACCCAGCAGAAAGAGACTCGCCCTACAAGACCCTCCTGCTGCAGCCCAGGGAACCCTCCTGCCCTCGAGGAAGGCGAAGGGTGAAGGGCCCACATCTAATTGTTCTCCCTGTCAGGAAATTTCTCATTTCCAGGCTGGCTCTCCCTCTGGCCAGCTCCCACCCGTTGCTTCTCGTCCTGGGTGGGTGCGTGGGCCGACAGTGAAGGACCAGCCCAAAGTCACCAAGCTGGCTTTCATGCCCAAGACAGAGCTACCACCCACCCGATTTTACCACCTTTTGTGCAGCAATTAAGTGAACACCAAGGTCATAACACAAACCCGTTGTTCGCTATGGGATGTTTTTGCTGAAAGGGTGCAAGATGAATTTTGGTGACCGCAGGACCCTGTGAATATGGGCAGCTGCTCAGCACCTGGCATGCAGTCCTGTGACTGTGAGGGAGGGGCCACCAGAACCAGATTGTGAGAACTTTGGGGAGGGGACAGCAGAACTTCGGATGGTCGCTAATCAACCAGTCATACGCTTTTCTTCTGCAGATTAACCTTAATGTGTTAATAACAAACTTCAACAGACATTCATGAAAGGCAGAGCATCTGATTCAATTCAAGATGAGCCCATGAGAATAAGCCTGACCCCTTTTAGGCCACAAATCCCCACCCCCCCTTGCAGAGGACTCAGCTGCAATCCGTGTTACCTGGTTGGTCTCCACCCGTTTCATGAAGAGGTCCGGGATCCAGAGCGCGTAGAAAAGGTCCCGAGCCCTCTGCTCCTCCTTCCCAGTGTTCTTCTTCAAGTCGAGAAACTCAAAGATGTCGAAGTGCCAGGGCTCCAGGTAGATGGCGAAGGCTCCGGGTCTCTGTGGGAAAGAGCAGGACAAAACCCCCTTCAGCTCTGGCTGCGTTTCTGAGGCCTCTTTCCAAACCCTCAGGTCTGCCAGCCTTGGAGGTCTTCTCAAGCAGGAGACAAGTGCCTGTCCAGTCTCTTCTTAAAAGCCTCCAGTGTTGGAGCACCCACAACTTCTGGTGGCAAGCCGTTCCACTGGTTAATTGTCCTCACTGTCAGGAAGTTTCTCCTTAATTCCAGGTTGCTTCTCTCCTTGATCAGACTCTATCCGTTGCTTCTTGTCCTGCCTTCTGGTGCTTTTGGAGAATAATTTGACTCCCTCTTCTTTGTGGCAGCCCCTCAAATATTGGAAGACTATCATGTCACCCCTAGTCTTTCTTTTCATTAAACTAGCCATGCCCGGTTCCTGCAACCGCTTCTACTTATGTTTTAGCCTCCAGCCCCCTGATCCTCTTTGTTGCTCTTCTCTGGGTGCTGGATGAAGAGACATCCTCACCCTGGCCAGAGACAAGCCCTTCCTTTAAAGCGGGGGTCTCCAACCTTGGCAACTAATAAGACTTGTGAACTTCAACTCCCAGAATTCCCCAGCCAGCTATAGCTTGAGAAGACGACCCTGGCACATGTCCTTGACCTCACATGTCTCCGCCAGCGCCCTTGGGAGAGGACCGCCTACCTTATTTCCCCCTTGGTCCACGTAGCGAGCCGTGTTGTTGTAGACCCTCAACATGGGGACCAGCCCGTTGGAGTTGCCATTGGTCTGAAAAATGAAGAAGATTGGAGAGAGTGAACTAGATCCATCTGCGCTGCTCCTTAGCCAGGGAGAAAGGCTCCCTCAGAGGCAGCGTCAGTTGCCATCCTGAGCATCCCTTGGGGGCCCACAGGAATTTGCGTGGGCTGCCCACGGCAGACACACCCCAGCAATGTAGCTGCCGGTGGCCCGGATGCAGCTCACGGCCACCCCGATTCCCCCCGCAGACTTGGAGATGAGTGCGCAGTGCTTCAGTGTGTCATAGATGCCCTCAATGCTGTCGTCCTTCATGCACAGGAGGAAGCAGCTGGAGGGGAAGAAAAGGCAGATTTTCAGTCTCCGGTATGGCAAGGTCGCCTCCAAACCCAGGCAGAACTCTCAGCCCTGGATGTTTTTTCCCAGCTTCCAAACCCAAATCTAACTGCTAAGGGAATCTCTGCAGTTTGTTCGTTTGTATGCCAAGACAACCAGGGACAGGGACAGTGTCTTCCCTTGCGCCATCATTCACTCCCACAGCAGATAAAATACACGGACTGCTAAGTGTTTTGTCTAATATGTATGTGTATTAACCCACAGGGCATGGCTGCAGGATTTTTACACCTTTTATTAATATTTTTTGCTTCCACCTTCTATTGGCTGTATGCTTTATCATTATTATTGTATTCTGTTGTTTTTAAGTACACTGAGAGCTTCTGTACCGGAGAAATTCCTTGTATATCTAACCACACTTGGCCAGATAAAGTATTATGTCTATTTTTGCAATTAAGGCCTTTCCTAATCAAACTAATTTTGATAAATTTCTCAAGGCCACAATTACAAGTTATCTTGACCTTTACAAGTGATTGCAGATTACAAGAGCCCTGGTGGCCCAGTGGTTAGAGTGCAGGATGGAAGGCTGACTCTGCCCACTGCCCCCAGTTTGATCCTGACTCGCTCAAGGTTGACTCAGCCTTCCATCCTTCTGAGGTCAGTAAAATAAGGACCCAGATTGTTGGGGGCAACAAGCTGACTCTGTAAAATGCTTAGAGGGGGCTATAAAGCACTATGAAGCGGTATATAAGTCTAAGCACTAGTGTTAAGTGCTATTGCAATAGGACCCAAGGCAATCACTGAAAAAGTCCTTCTTCACTGCTGTTCTCAAGATGCTGGAATCCCCAAATATGGCTGTGCCCACATGAGCAGCAGAAGGAAGGGAGCTACTGCCACACAGACCTGAAGAGTAGGTGGGGGGAGTCTCTAAGCCGCCGGAAGCAGCCCCCAGTTTCTTCGACCTTCCAAGCTGCTTGGCTTCAGCAGCTCCTCCCCCAATGCTCAGACAGCCATTCCCGCTCCTTACCTGGAGAGCTGAGGGCGGTTGGTGCCGGCGTTGAAGAGGGTGGGCGAAGCATGGGTGAACCACTTCTCCGACAGGAGGTTGTAGGTCTCAATGGCCGCCTCAATGTCGTTCTTGTGGATCCCCACCGAGACCCTCATCAGCATGTGCTGGGGACGCTCGGCCACTGCAGAGAAGGGAGACGGCTTTCAAGGGGGGCAGAGAGACGTTGCGACGGTTACGCATTTGGTTAGGTGGGAGAGAGACCTGTCCCCACACTTACAGGTGGTCCCTGGGTTACAACTGCTTGTTTAGTAACTGTCCAAAGTGACAACGGAGCCCCCAGAAGGTACTTAGGATCCAGTTCCGAAGTTCCAAGGACACACACCCTGCAGTCATGTTACGTTACCACATTTGTGGCACTCGGCAACCAATTTACAGCTGTTTGCAAATCCCACGACCACAATTTGTGATGTTTTTGCTGCAAACCAGCGCTTACTTCTGGATTTGGGCAAAAATGCCCCGTAGTGAACAATGGATTCATTTAATGACTGTGTAGTTCACTTAATGACCGTTGTGATTTATTTAACCACCACTCCACACAAAAAGATCCTAAAATCAGGTTGGTCACATGTTGACCCACTTTACAACTGTTGCGACTTACAACCCAAATGGGCAGGTCCCATTATGGTCGTAAGTTGAGGACTGGCTGCATTTCACCTGATTGAGGTGCCTTTTGAGGCCACAGAAGAAAACTGCTAGCAAAACTGCTGAGGATACCAAAACAAAAAACCACACCCCTCTATCAATAAAAAACAGGTTAGAAGAGTGAGTGATGGGGTCAGGTGAGCCTCTGGGGCAGCCAAGGGACTCTTTGGAGCTGCCCAGAGGAGCCACAGAAGAGAGCTTCCAGAAGGGCAGTGAGGCTCCTCCTCGGAAGAGGCTGAGGCCTGACCAGGGAATAAGGACAAAACATTTGTGTGAGTCTACTTGAGGGGGGTCCTTAAACAACCCCTGCCTAAATGGAGGCTAAAACATAGAATGAACAGTTGCAGGACCTGGGCATGGCTAGTCTAGTGAGAAGGACCAGGGGAGACATGATAGCATCTTCCAATATCTGAGGGGCTGCCACAGAGAGGAGGGGGGGTCAAGTTGTTTTCCAAAGCACCTGAAGGCCAGACAGGGAACAATGGATGGAAACTGATCAAGGAGAGATTCAACCTGGAAATAAGGAGGAATTTTCTGACAGTGAGAACCATTAACCGATGGACAGAAGTTGCCTTCGGAAGTTGTGGGAGCTTCATCACTGAGGCTTTCAGGAAGATTGGACTGCCATCTGTCAGAAATGATGTAGTAGGGTCTCCTGCTTGGGCAGGAGGTTGGACTAAATGACCTACAAGGTCCCTTCTGACTCTGTTATTCTGTAACGAGTTTAAAACCTGGTCTTATCAATACTTGGAGCCCTTGATTTACCACAATTTATTCACTGACTATTCAAAGTTGCAATAGCACTGAAAAAAGTAACTTACGACTGGTCCTCATCCTTATGACCGTTGTAGCATTCCCACAAGTTGCACGATTGAAATTTGGGAGCTTGGCCCCACGCATGTACTTGTAGGGCCTGGGGGGTAAGGCGGTCACCTTCCCAGCCAGCCTCTGACAGGCAGTCAACCAGATTCGCTTAATGACCACGTCTCACTTAACAACTGCAGTGATTCCAATGACTATGGCCAAAACAAGTATTGAAGTCGGGTGTGACTCACTTAACAATCCCTTCCTTAGCAACAGATATTCTGGCCCCAATTGTGGTTATAAGTCAAGGACTACCTTCACGAGGGATGCATCCACCCAGTTAGGAGAGCTGGGCTAGCCCGTTCAGAGAATTTCAGAAGCTCAGTGGAACCTTTTTCAGATGTTATGAAAAGGCAGAAAGTTTCATGAATTGCAGTTCAGCAGAGGCGTAAAATGGCCAACTGGGAAGTCAGCGGGGGAGGCAGGTTGGCTACGAGGGTCCCATGGGAGAGAGCCCACTGCTACCTAGTCCAATAGGCAGGTAGGTCAAAATGGCGCATGGAAAGCCCATCGTGTTTTTGAGACCTTCTGAAATGGCCAGAAACCTTTTGAGGAATCCGAGTTCAACAATTTCTTGCTTGGTGGTTTCCTGGAAGAGTCACTTTGATGTCTGGCAGGTCCAAAAGGTGCTGCCCCACTCTTGATTTTTTTGCCAGGTTTTATCAAAAGTTCAAAAAAGTTAAGAACCTTTGTACAAAGAATTGAGCCCATTGTACAAACCTTTAGAATTGATTTTCAGAAGATAGGAGCGCTCCAGGGTCTGAAAGGTTTTTAAAAAAATCAGGGTCACCAAGGGACAATGAAATAATACAACCATTTATCACCAACAACATACTTTAAATTCATTGCCATCCCCCAAATGTGCCTGCAATAATTGCCCCACATCCTCCACCCACCCACCCACCTCCCGGTGGCCTGGACCCAGCAGAGCCCAAAAGGAGGCAGCTTCAAAGCTCTGCTTAAGGCACCCGCAGCCCCTGTGCTCTTCCTCGGCCTAGAAAAGCCCTTTCCAGATGCATTTCCTCAACTGTCCCCCACAAAAAACCACCCTTGTTTTCTAGCAAGGATGGACGGCTGCATAAATGGTTACATGAACCGCCCTGTTGACTGGTACATCAACAATGGTGACCACTGACCAGAAAGTAACTGGGACCATCAACCTCGATTCTACTGTATTTATCCTGTTTAGAAGGTAAAAGAAAGAAAAAAGGAAGGAAGGAAAGGAGAAAGAAAAAGAAGGAAAGGAGGGAGGGAGGGAGGGAGGGAGGGAGGGAGGGAGGGAGGAAGGAAGGAAGGAAGGAAGGAAGGAAGGAAGGAAGGAAGGAAGGAAGGAATCCTTTAAACACAAGGAAAAGTTTCCTGATGGTAAAACCGGCGAGAAAAAAAAGTGTCTCCCTAGAGAGGTTGTGAGTTCTCCACCTTTGGAGGTTTTGAAGAAGCTAGATAATCTCTGGTTATGGAGGGTTTAAATAGTTTTCCTGCGTGTTACATAGAGTTGGACTACATGATCTTCAGGTTTCCCTCTACAATTCCATGATTCTTCCAACTATCCTCTCTCTAGGCTAGAAAGCAGATCATGAGTTCAAGGCCCACCTGAAAGCCAGATGGGTGAATTTAGGCCAGCCCCTCTCTCTCAGCCCTACCCACCTCACAGAGTTGTTGTTTTGGGGGTGAAACGTGGAAAAGGCAGGAGTATTGTGTATTTTCACTCCCTTGAGTTATTTGTCAACATAACAGAAGACAGGATACAAGTAAGTAAATAAATAAACTTCCACCTTACCTTAAAGCCAAAGTAATTGTAGGAGAAATCCCGATCATAGATTATTGCAGAGTTCAGTCGCTGCAGAAAAAACAACAGGATATCAGATTTGACATTGAGACCGTTTGACCCTCAGCCAGCCTGAGCTCAAACATGCAGCAATCTCGTTCATAAATACGCTAAAATGCGAAGGGCCGTGTCTGGGGAATCTAATCTGACTTCTGAGTGGCTTTTGACCATCTCTGAGTGGGAGAATGCCTCCTGGCTTCGAGGCTTTGTGCCGCTGCCAGGTCTATGCAAACAAATGAAGACCCTTTAAGGAGCCTTAAGGAACCCAGAGCCTCTGGTGCCAGGACTGGGCACGAGGCCTTGCCAGAAGAGCAACATGCTGTGCTCATCACAGAGGAAATGTCAGGATCTCAAAAAAGAGGCACCAACTCCAGACCAAAGACCATGGCAAGATTCTTTCTGTCCCAGCTCAAGACCAGAATCCCCCAGCACTTGAACCTGTTTCTCCAATAGAAGCAAATATTTATAGCT
>WNWU01020049.1:0-30730 GCA_012654045.1 Ptyas mucosa
ATAATAATAATAATAATAATAATAATAATAATAATAATAATAATAATAATAAACCTGCCTGTTTTTTAATTCCAGAAAGAGAGACATTTATTTAACTCCTGACTTGACCAGGGATGGGAGGGAATACAAAGGTAAGGATAATAATCAGATTTTTTTTCAGATTTACTTCGTAAAAAACTACTAAATGAAGGTATTAGCCCTACCTAAGATTTATTATGAAGACTTGCAAGCCTTAATTTAAAACAAGTGGGAGGGGGTAAATAGCTGATGGGAAACGGAGGCACTAAAGCCATGAAATTTAAACTCCTCCAATTGTTTTAAATCCAAGAAAGGCTTTCCAGCTTCCACATTTTGCTCTGAAACCTCAGTAAATGAAGCCACACTGCCACCTAGTGGACTTTGTTTGAATCGTTTTTTAATCACAGATAAAATCCTCCCAGGTGAGATTTTCATCCTGTCAGGTTGTTTTTTATACCTGTGTGATCTAGCGGCATGTACAGGTAATCCTCCACTTACAACAGATCACTTAGTGACTGTATGAATTACGTCACTGAAAAAAGTGATTTATGACCATTTTTCACACTTATGACCATCGCAACAGCCCTCTGGTCATGTGATTTATATTCAGATGCTTGACAACTAACTCACATTTATGACGGTTGCAGTGTCCCAGGGTCACGTGATCCCAATTTGTGACCTTCTGACAAGCAATAGGGAAGCCAGATTCACTTAACGACTGTATTACTAATTTAACAGCTGCAGTGATTCAGTGAATAAGTCTAGCAGGAAAGGTCATAAAATGAGGCAGGACTCACTAAACAAATGTCTCACTTAGCAACATAAATTTTGGGCTCCATTGTGGTCGTAAGTTGAGAACTACCTGTAGAATATTTATACCTGAGCATTTTCAAACAGATATATCGGCTGTGTTCCTACAATACACATACACCCTATGTTAGAAGAACAGAACAGAACAGCTTGGAAGGGACTTTGGAGGTCTTCTAGTCCAGCCCCCTGCTCAGGCAGGGGACTCTATACCATTTCAGACCAGTGGCTGTCTTAAAAACCTCCAGTGATGGAGCGCCCACGATTTCTGAAGGCAACTTCTGTTCTGCTGGTTAATTTTCCTCACTGTTAGGAAGCTTTTCCTTAAACTTGTCATACTCTTAACCTAGGTTGATTTTATGTGGAAAAGCAGCCCAGAAAATGAATGAGTAACTGGATTAAGTGCAGGAAAGACCACAGTTTTTTTTTTTAGCAAGCAGGATCCTATGACCATGACTGAGCCCAGAATTACAGCTGGAACTCATTGTGGTCATTAAGCAGGTCCCCAAGTGGCCAAACCTGACCTTACAACATTTTTGCTGCAGTTGTTAACCTCCCGCGATGGAAGCACCCACAACATCTGGAGGCAACTTCCATTCCCCTGATGAATTCTTACCGTCCAGAAATTTCTTCTTAATTCTAGGTTGTGTTTGCTTTTATGTTGGTTTTTTTAAAAGGGCTGCCCCAAAGAAGAGGAGGGCAACTTATGGTCCAAAGCAGCAGAGGGCAGGACAAGAAGCAATGGATGGAAAGTAAGCAAGGAGAGAACCAATTTAGAATTAAGGAGAAATTTTCTGATAGTGAGAACGATTAACCAGTGGAAGGGCTTGCCACGAGAAATTGTGAGTGCTCCATCACTGGAGGCTTTGAAGAAGAGATTGGGCAGCTATTTGTCTGAAATGGTATAAGGACTCCTGCTTGAGCAAGGGGTCAGACTAGAAGACCTCCAAGGTCCCTTCCAGTTCTGTTTTCCACACATGCCCATAACAGACCTTGAATTTCCTCCCAGAAAAGATGGGCCGTCCTGCTTTCCGCATAGGTCCCACCTCGGGAGCCCTCATTACCACAGACTCCGAGCAAAAGCCAGAGGGGGGGGAGCGGCCATCTGGGAGGCAGGCAGCGAGGAAGGCACCAGGGAGACAACAAAGTTGCCTGAAAGACACCCAGAAAAGTTTTCTCCAACAAATGAGGGCCCAAAGGAGAGGCTGGACCTGTGGGCCTCAGGGATGGTGGCAATGGTTGCGCCAGCCCTGGTGCCAGCCAGTCCTGGGCGGCTCTGCGGGATCGTCCAGCTCATTACAGCTAATTGGCCTCTGGGCTCCGTGTGGCTCTCAGGAGGGGGAAGGCTGTTTGCTTTGTCCAGAGCGGTGGGAGTTTAAGCAAGGGAAGCCACAGGGGGAACCAAAGTTTGTTGCCTTCCCAGAAACTCTCCTGCAAGAGTCAGAGAGGTCACGCGGAGGCAGGGCCCGTCCGGGCAGGGAGAGCAGCCTCTGATCTAGCTCTAGAAACTAGATGCAGAGACTCCTCGATTGATGACCACAATTGAGCCCAAAGGTTCCATTGCTAAGCTGGAGGAGATATGACCTTTCCGGGCACAGTTGCTAAGTGAATCACTGCAGTTCTTATTTATTTATTTATTGGTTCGATTTATATGCCGCCCTTCTCCAGAGACTCAGGGCGGCTTACAATGCGTTAAGCAATAGCCTTCATACTTTTGTATATAGCTGCTTAGTAGGGCTTTCGGTGTTCTTTTTTATATAAAATCAGCTTATTGCCCCCACAATCTGGGTCCTCATTTTACCTACCTCGGAAGGATGGAAGGCTGAGTCAACCTTGAGCCTGGTGAGATTCGAACTTGTAGTAATTGCAGGCAGCTGGAGCCTTAAGCTAATTACATGGTTGTTAAGTGAATCTGGCTTCCTCATTGGCTTTGCTTGTCAGATAGTCGCAAAAAGGGATCATGTGACCCCGGAACATTCCAACCGTCCTAAATACGAGCCAGTTGCCAAGCCTCTGAATGTTGATCCCGTGACCAGGAGGATGCTGCAATGGTGGTTAAATGTGAAAAACGGTCGTAAGTCACTTTTTAAAGCACTGTTGTAACTTTGAACCAGTGGTGGGATTCTGCCGGTTCTAGGCGGTTCGGTGTTTTTTTGTTATTTTATTGGCCTTGCAGCTGCCGCGGGGCTTCAAAGGGCTGCCCTACAGCTGATCAGTGTCAAAAGAAAACAAAGGAGTAGACCCCTGCCTGCAAAAATAAATGGGTAGACCCAGTGGTGGGATTCTACTTCGGTAGAACCGATTGTTAAGGAGTTAAATAGTTAAGCCAGTGGTTGCCAAAGGGGGCGGTACCGGGGGCGGTGGGATGCCTTAGGGGGGCGGGGCGGCAGGGGGGCGCTAGATGCAAAAGGGGGTGACAGGGGGGGCTAAGTGGCAAGGACGGTGGCCCCCACCCTTTGGCCTGAGCCTCGCAGCAGTTACCTCCTTGCAAGCAAACAGCAGGAAAAAACAACTCCTTTCAGCTTTAGCTTAGGCTTGATTAGATCTGCCTCCCGACTCTCAGCTGATTCGCTCTCAGCTGTTTTGCGCAGGCTCTTTTGCAAGCTCTTGTTTTGCAAGCTCTTTGCTAACTGCAAAGAGTGATTTTTTTTCCCTAGCTAAAAGAAAACTGAAAGTAAAGCAGGCTCTGCTGCAACGTGACAAAATGAGGCAGGGAGAGAGATTTATTTTTTTCTTTGCTCACCAAAAAAGGTAGGTGCAAACAATGGGAAATTTAGTTCAAAAGTGGAGAGTTCAAGATTTTAAAACACAAAAGAAAAAAAGCTCTATTTAACTAGGGAATTGTAATAATTGAGATACTATTAATTGTATATTGTATTGAAAGCAGAAATGGTTAAGTTGTGGTTTGGAGGAATATATGGGGGAAACTATTTGGTTTATTATTATTGGTAAATATAATTAATGGATTTGTAAGAAATTGGATTGCATGGAAATAATTGGAATATTCATGTTCATATTGATTAATATACAAAAAAGATAGTTATATAATTGATTTATATTAAAATGTTGAATTTGTATTAAATAACTGCAATATTACATAATTAACCAATGTGAGGATGGATATAAAAATAGATGACAATGGGAAGGGGTATAATATAGAATAGAAGGGAAAAATTGAATTTGATTAAGATTAGAGATGAGGATGAAGGGTAATTGTTTTTTTAAAAAATAGATGAGGAATAAATATGGCAAAAAGGAAATATAGAAATTGTAAATTTAATGGAAATGACTAAACACTGTTTAAATTTGTGAACCGGCCAAATACTCTATTCAAAGAAAATACATTGTATGTTTGTATGTGTGTTTCTAATTATTGCTATTTATTCATATTTGTTCTCTTTTATTCTTTAAAGTTTAACAATTCATTCTTTATCTTAATATTTTTATATTTGTTTGGGTTTGGCTTTCTTCCCTTTCTTTTTTATTGTACAGCAATCTTTCTCCTCCAACCTACCACCTCTCTCTTTTCTTTTCTTTCCTTCTTTCTCTTCCCCCCCTCTTCTTCTCCTCCCTACTTCCTCTTCCTTTCTCCTACTCCTCCTCTCTTCCTCCCTCTCTTACCCTCACTCCTACTCTAATTTCCCTTCCCTTCCTTCCCTCTCTTGCTGTATCCTTTTATGCATATGGACTACTCAGAGAGCTGAAAAAGTTATTTTTGACTGGTCCTCACACTTTTGACCAGTCCTCGAACTTACGACTGTCCTCACATTTTACGTTTTGTGCCCTATCTTGTCACAGTGGTGAAGAGAAGTAGTGGTGAAAGGACTGACCCGGTTGTTAAGAATGCCGCAACGGGCATAAATGTGAGGATGGTCTAAGTGCGAGGACCGGTCAAAAGTGCGAGGACCAGACAGAAATGACTTTTTTCAGCCCTCTGAGTAGTCCCTATGCACATAGCCACGCCCACCCGGTCACATTACGACCAAGCCACACCCCCAACTAAGCCACGCCCACAGAACCAGTTGTTAAAAAAATTGAATCCCACCACTGCTTTGAACGGTCACTAAACGAATGGTTGTAAGTTGAGGACTACCCGTATACCAATGTTACTCTACTCAGCAAGGAAATCTTATCCACAGCAAGGAAATCCCCATTGCAACCATTCCTTTGACTGACCCTGCAGGCTTTTTGTGTTCCAGTGAGACAGAGCCAGCTCCAATGAAGGGCCTCTTTGAAAACCATGGCAAAATGCAAAGAGCACCCGCCCCCCACCCCCGGGTCCCTCCAGGCCCTGGAGTCCAGGGGAAAGGGGGTCTAGGACACAGGGGGGCTACTGCCTTCCTCCTCCTGGCCATCACATCCCCATGGACCTCTCAGCAGCTCTCCCTCCACGTTCAGGCTGGAGAGGCCCTCAGGCTTGGCCAGGCCACTTAGGCCTTTCCACTAAGCCTACGAAGAACCCATGATGCCCACTATGTGGAATTGTCCCGCTAGAGAACCAACTGCCAAACACTGGTCATGTGACCAGGGGGAGGGGGGAGGAGGGGGCAGCGCAATGTTTTACAACGGCCAGAAGTGCTTTACGAGCCATAAAGCGGCTTTGGGGAGGGGGTGGTAACTTCCAACAGTCCTTAAGCAACTGGTTGTAAGTCAAGGACTGCCTGTAAGGCCTTTGAACATTCCTCAATCGAGTCCTATTTTCTCTGAAAAAATGTTAATTAATAAAACATGCTGTGGCTGGCCTACCGGACCTAACTTTTGAGATATCTTATAACCTTGCTTACAAAAAAAGGAGATGTGTTGAAAGTACTTGCTCGGGCTTTCCTGCCTTTGGAAGCATTGGGCAGATCACTGCTGGAGACCAAGATCTTGTGTGTAGTTGTAGAATCATACAATCCCAGAACTGAAAGGGATCTTGGAGGTCTTCTAGACCAATCCCTGCTCAAGGCAGGAGTCCTCATACAATTCTGGACAAATGGCTGTCCAGTCTCTTCTTGAAAACCTCCAATGATGGCACATCCACAACTTCCATTTCTCTCACACACGCTCTCTCCCTCATTCTATTCTCTCTATCTAGTGCTAGTCTGTCTCTCTCTCTCTCTCTCTCTCCCGGTATATTAATCCATCTCTCTATATCTATCTACTGTCCATTCTATCTATATCTATTAATCCATCTCTATCTTTCCCTATCACCCCTATCTATCTATCTATCTATCTATCTATCTATCTATCTATCTATCTATAGCATGTCTATATCTTATCTGTCTACCATAGCTATAGTATCTTGTCTATCATTTATCTTATATCTCTCTGTCATATGTATCTTATCTATTTCATAGAGTCCTAGAACTGGAAGGTACTTTGGAGGTCTTCTAGTCCAACCCCCTGCTCAAGGCAGGAGTCTTTCTACAATGCCAGTCAGATGGATGTCCGGTCCATTTTTGAAAGGCTCCAGTAACCTTTCAACCTAACCCTAACCCACAACTTCAGGAAGGAAGCTGTTCCATTGGTTGATGCTTCAGACTATCAGGAAATTCCTCCTCAGGTCATGAACCTGGGCTAGGAGCAATGGATGGGCTGGAGTGGTGGCCTCCCCAGGCCCAGCAGCCCACAGGACCAGGGGGCAACTCCCTGCTGCACATCCCACGCGTGCTGAGCCACGTTTGCCACCTGGGGCCACCTTGGCTTCTCCTCTACTGCAGGAAGGCCTCCCCCCGAGGGGCTGCCTTGGTATGAGCAGGGGGAGGAAGTCTGACCTGCAACCCAGGGAGGAAACCTTTCGGCTGGTCCTCCCAAAGGATCCCTCAGAGAAGATTTCAGGCATTGGGGCTCAGGCAGAAGGTGGGCAGTTGGTGTGGCTCAGCCTTCCTCGGACCTTGGTGAGTAGATGCTAAGTGTTTGCTGGGAGGTTTCAGGACTTGAATGGGGGAAACTGGCAGGGAGGGGAGGCTGCTGGCCGAGAATCCTTCTTGTAGGCATCTGGTTCTCTAAGATTTGTTCTATGAGGGGCACTTCCGCTCTATCAAGCTGGCTTCCCTGGGCCCATTTCTTGAAGTGGCACTGCCCCAGAGTTACCTGAGCAAATGCTGAACACTGCAATTCCAGGAGACCAAAAGGAACCACTCCACACACAGACCGACCCTTTTATTTTAAAAAAATCTAGAACGTAATGACTAAAGAGATAACAGTTGGAAGGGACCTTGGAATTCTTGTAGTCCAACCCTCTGCTCAAGCAGGAGACCCTACACCATTTCAGACAATTGGTTGTCCAATCCCTTCTTAAAAGCCCCCAGTGTTGGTGCACCCATAACTTCTGGAGGGAAGCTGTTCCACTGGTTGACTGTCCTCACTGTTAGGAAATTTCTCCTTAATTCCAGGTTGCTTCTCTCCTTGATTAGTTTTCATCCTGTTTCTTGTCCTGCCTTCAGGCACTTTGGAGAACAGGTTGAGCCCCTCTTCTCTGTGACAGACCATCAAGTACTAGAAGATTGCTATCACGTCCCCCCTAGTCCTTTTCTTCCTTAGAAAAGACATTCCGTTTCCTCAATTGTTTATCCTACGGTTTAGCCTCCAGATCCCGGATGGTCTTTGTGGCTCATCTCTGCACTCTTTCTGGAGTCTCAACACCTTTTCTCTTTCCTCATCTGAAGTCCTGACCTCGTCTGACTCAATGCAGTTTCCATCCTGCATTAAGGGTTCATATATTCTTCTGCTTCCGTTTCCATTATCCTTCCTCAGCTATCCCTTGTTTTCTCAGCAGGTAATGGACCTCCTCACTTAACAATCCAGATATTAAACTGCTTGATGAGGTCATTCAGGCCATGTCCAAATATCTGCTCAGAGCAGGAATCCATAGAGAGGCATTTAGGAAAAGTTGCAAGCAGCCCTGAGAATCAGAGATATTTTCCAAGATATATTCAATCTCGGAATAGTAATCAAATCCTTATTAGGGTCCTTGGTGCTCGCCGAGTTTGGTGGTTTTCTTGCAAATATTTCATGATCCACTTGGTGGATCAGTGCTAGAAGGGAGTTGGTGGAGGAGGAAGAGGAGGAGGACTGTGGGATCACCTCAGGTCCTTGTCCTGCAAGGCTTTACCCAATTTGGGATTGACCAAAAGGCAATGGTTCTTTTCAGAATCAAGTCGCATCAGCCGTCTGAAGTCCATCAACCTGCCAGCTACAGGAGCAGAGATGCAGAACAGCACAGCCAACGTGTCCTACGTGGAATTCACCCTCGTCCCATTCCCAGGACTCCAGGAGCTCCGGCCCTTCCTCGCCATTCCTTTCTTCTGCCTGTTTCTCCTCATTGTGGCCACCAACTGCATCGTGATCTACACGGTGAAGACGGAGGAGAGCCTCCACTCTCCCATGTGCCTGCTCATCGCCTTGCTCTTGACGGTCAACCTCTTTGGGACTTTTGCCATCCTTCCCAGAATGCTCTTCAGCCTGGTGCTCCCCGCCAGCCACATCTCCCTGACCGAATGCCTGGTGCAAATGTTCTTCCTTTACTTCACAATCCTCTTGGACTGCAACGTTCTTCTGATGATGGCTCTAGACCGGTTCCTGGCCATCTGCCACCCGCTGCGCTACGCAGAACTCATGACCTTCAAACTCCTGAGCCACCTGACTCTCCTCTCCTTGCTGAGAGGTCTTTGCATGGTTGGACCGGTGGTGGCCTTGGCCTCCCGGGTGCGGTTCTGCCGTTCAAGTGTCATCAGCCATTTTGCCTGTGAACACATGGCCATCATGAAGTTGTCCTGCAGCGACATCTCCGTGAACAAGAGGGTGGGTATAGCCTTAAGGTCCTTTGAATTCATCCTTGACCTCAGCCTTCTCCTGGCTTCCTACAGCCGGATTGTCCACACGGCTCTGAAGATCAACTCTGGCAACGTCCGTCACAAAGTCTTCCACACTTGTGGCACCCACTGGATCGTGATTGTCATCAGCTACTCCTCTCGCCTCTCTTCATCCGTCGTCTTCCGACTCGCCAAATTGGCCTCACAGGATGTCCACAACCTCATCAGTGCAACCTACCTGCTCTTCCCCTGGACTGTCCACCCTTTGATCTACGGTGTGAGAACCAAAGAGATCAGAGCCAGTCTCCTGAAACTCTTTCCAAAAAAATAAACCTTCTGATCTTCTTCTGAGCCCCCTCCTCCTTCTTCATCTAGAAGCCACTTTCTTGTCTTTGTCTTTGGCCAAAAGTAAATTATTATTGGTACATGTTTCTGGTAGTAGCCGACATAACAGCAGATGGGCCAGGCTCTGCATTTCTCTACATTCACACAGCTTGTTGTTATCCACCAGGGGCCTCCGCTTGTGTATAGTGGTCTTACACCACTCCAACTTTCAACCTATTCAGCTCCTCCAAGTTGTATAAGGGAGGCCAGATCCTTCAGCCAGATCCTCCTTATTCCCTGCTTGATGGTCTCCTTCCTCCGTCTTTTAATTCTTGTGTACCCTGAAGAATGTTTGTTCTTGCCATAAAGCTCTTTCGAGATCTGAGTCAGCAAGCTTGGGGCAAACGCCCGTTGAGAGGATGTCAAGGATCATTCTCTGGCTTAATTCTCAGCTGCTGCTGCTGCTGCTACTTCTTTCCTGATCTTAGGTGGGACAAAGCCAGCGAGCGGGTTTATTTTCTATTTTTCTTTGTTGACTTACCCAAAATTGGGTAAAACTGGTTTTTCTTTGGGACTCCTCCCCAAGATGGCGGCTGAACGGTAAGGGTTTTATTTTTTTCCTATCTTGCTAATGATCTGCTGCGTTTGCTGCCAAAGTTGGCTCTCCAGCGGTGCTGCTCCCTGGATTTAAACGGGAGCACTTAGGAATGACCCAAAACAACTTTTAGAAGGCTGTGGACCCATCTGGAAAGGGCAGCCTTGAAAATTCCAAGTCCCTGTTAGAGTGGTCAGAAAGTCACTGGTCATCCATCTATCTCTTGGCAGTTCATTTTCCGAAACATGCCTGGAATTTAACTTCACATTTCAAATCTTTTGTTTTACTCTGCTTTTTATTTTTAAAAGTTGACCGGTAGGTTGAAGGCTGATTCATTTTAACACCCTGCTGGACTCTAGCTGTTCTTTTTTCTTGTGATTTGTGTTGTTGTTTCGAATACCTTTCGCCTTTCTATAAGGAAACACAGTGCATTCTTGGATGGTGAAAGTGTTTTCATTTTATTAATATTGGACTTATCACAGGGCTTTAGCAGGGTATTAATTTGCAAAATATTTGGAGCTTATTTTTTTAATTTTTCTGTTTATCTTGGATCAAAATATTCAGAAAATATCTCCAGTTTTATTTATTTCTTCATTTTACCTCAGCATTCTTTATTTCCTGGTTAAGTTACACAGAGCAATAATGTATCAGATTACAGACAAGCAAGAGTGGCTGATATCTGGAAAGAGACCCTTTGGTGACATGCAATTTTTTGTTGAAGCTTTTTTTAAAAAAAAAGTTTGATGAAATGATAATGGCTGTGGAAAATATTCAGATGCATGTAGCTCTGGATAAATTAGATTCACAGAAGGATTGTGATTTGTAGATTGCAAACCTCTTGGAAGTGCCTTTACAGACTTAGAACAGAGTTGATTGCATACACCTCTCTGAAGTTCAAGCCTGCATTCTTTTACAATAGCAGAAGCTGGATTGAATGGAGAAGAGCTTCTTTGGTTTCCTCTAGGAGGATTGGAGGAGATTGGGGAATGGATTTATCACACTTAATTGGAAAGTCATCTGGACTTTGTTGGGAAGAGACCAGTTGTGGAGACGGAATTCATTTTATTTAACCAGACAACAATTGGCAAGAGATGATATTAAGAAACAAATATGGAATTACTCTTCAATCTTAGGATGATTTGGGATAGATAAAATGCCATAGTAAATTTTCTACCGGTATATTGATTACAGTAAGTTTGTTAACAGAGGACTTTGATACTTTAACCTTGCCTTTCTTATTACTGTTCTTCTGTTGTTTTTTCATTAGTATCGTACATAGATGACAGCTCAATAATTTGCAAATAGATTTAATAGTTTAAAAAATTGGGGGGCCTGTTTTGCAACGGGAGGGAAACTAATGTAATAATGTATGAATCAGTATTCAATTAGGTGGGATAATAGGAGTATTTGCGTTGGTATTTTTAATGCACTTTTTTCAATGTCTTTTTTGCTTTGTAATTTTTCTTTGCTTTTAAAAAAAAATCTGGAGTTTTGTATTTTAACTTTTTTTGAATAAAATTAGATTTAATTTTTTTTTCTTTCAGTAATGACAGAAAAACCCATGACCCATTACAAGGACAATGAATTTTATGATTGACTCATATATGAATAAAATATATTCAAAAATCTCCCAAAGTACTTCTATTCAGACGAAAAGCAATAGTTACCAATGGTAATTGGCTGAAATGACATAAAGATCATCCATCCATCCACCCATATCTATCAATCTATCTTGTCTATCTACCATATATATCTTATCTATCTCATAGAATCATAGGGCTGGAAGGGTCCTTAGAGGTCTTCTAGTCCAACCCCCTGCCAAGGCAGGAGACCCTATGCCTGTGATGGCAAACCTATGGCATGTGTGCTAGAGGTGGCATGCAGAGCCATCTGTGGGCACACGTGCCATCGCCCCAGCTCAGCCAGCTGGTAGTCGGGTTTCCAACGTGCGCATACACACCAGCCAGCTAGTCATCGGGTTTTTGGTGCTCTGGTGTGTACCTGCATGTGTGCGCTGTGATGCATGTGCCTTCCGATTTGGCCACTCTGTGCCTAAAAGGTTCGCCATCACTGCCCTATACCATCCCAGTCAAATGGAATACTTGTCACTGTCGGGAAATTCCTCCTTAGTTCCAGGTTGGATCTCCCTCTGGCCAGCTTCCATCTGGTCCTGCCCTCCTTTGGGAGATTTTGAGGCTCTTTATAGGTCACGAAGAGGCCAGCGGTGGAACAATGCAAAATTTCACAGGAAACACAGCAAGAAATATATATATATATATATATATATATATATATATATATATATCTTTATCTGCAAAGTGGAACTCGTAAGGGCAGCCTTCCAATCTCACCCAAGCTGTGGGTGGTCCATTACTGGAAGCTTTCAAGAGGTTGGACAACCATTTGTCCAGAATGAAACAGGCTCTCCTGCTTGAGCAGAGGGTTGGACTAGATGACCTCCAAGGTCTTTTCCAATCTTACTATTTTATGTTCTATGTTCTTTCTGCCCAGCTTGCAGGCTTCCCAGGAACATCTAATAACCACAGAGGGAAGTGCAGAGCTGGGCCAGGGGGAGAACCTGGGCCAGGAGCAACGGGTCAATTGGAGTGGTGGCGGCTCTCTACTCCTCCCCAGGACCAGCACCCCACAGGATCAGGGGGCAACTCCCAGCTGGCATGCTGAGCCAGTTCTGCCACCTGGATGCATCTTGGCTTGTCCCCTATGACCCTCCACTGGAGGAAGACCTCCCCCGGGGTGCTGCCTTGATAAGGAAGGTGGGGGGGGCTGACCTGCAACCCAGGGAGGAAACTTTTGGGCTGGCCCTTCAAAAGGATTCCCTCAGAGGAGATTTCAGGTGTAACATGAGCAGCTGGCATGGTTCAACCTTCCTCGGTCCTTGGTGAGTAGATGCTAAGTGTTCCCTGGGAGGACTTGAATGGGGGAAACAGGCAGGCAGGGAGGCTGCTGTCCAATTGGCACACGGTTCTCTATTTAGTCGGGGGGGGGGGCTTTCCACTCTTTCTGGGAGGCTTGGCTGGCTCCATATCTCAAACTGGCACTGCCACAGAACAACCCAAGCAAATACTGAAGTTCCAGGAGACCAAAAGGAACCTTTCCCCAAACAGACCAAGCCTTTTATTTTTTTTAAAAAAAATCTGGCATGCAATAACTAAAAAGATGAATAATAAATTCATGCCTTCCTTGGTCCAGAAGAGCCAGGTCAGGTCCCTGAGTAGCTCAGATGAGGGGTCCCCAACTCCAGGAATTGTCTTTGCTGCAGACTTCAGCTCTCCTTCTTAGAATATAGAGTAACAAAGTTGGAAGGGACCTTGGAGGTCTTCTAGTCCAACCCCTTGCTCAAGCAGGAGACCCTATACTATTTCAGACAGGTGGCTGTCCAGTCTCTTCTTAAAAACTAGAGAGAAGCTGTTCCACTGGTTAATTGTCCTCAGTGTCAGGAAATTCCTCCTTAGTTCCAGGTTGCTTCTCTCTTTGACAAGCTTCCATCCATCGCCTCTTCTCCTGCCTTCGCCTGCTTTGGAGAATAAGTTGACCCCCTTTTCTCTGTGACAAACAAACCCCCAAGCTCAGAGACCATCAAGGACCCCACAGTTCAGCCCTGCAGCACAAATATTGCCTTCTTTCGAAACCTTTGTTAGGAGGTTTTTCCAAGCAGTCCACGGGAATGTCTTCTCCAGCAAGTTAACTCCATTGTTCCACTTTGGAATGAAGGGAACAAGCTCCACCTCCTTCTTACCCCCATTGAACATCTTCCTAGTCCTCTTGAGGCTTCTCAAAGCTTCTCCAGTTCCTCCTAGCAGCACATTTCCAATCCTTGGCTCTTCTCACTGCCTGTCTCCCAACAGACCCCAGCCTCTCTCAGTCCTTGAAGAAGGGGGTCTGGGGCCCGGAACTCGATAGAGTAGTCCAGTTTCTGGGCTCTGGTCCATGCAGAATAGAGAGGGTTGTCTGATTCCTGACATCTGCAAATTGCACTCAGGTTGCTGAAGCCTAAAGCTGGTTCTCTCTTCTGGGTCACCTCAGCTTCTTCTTCTCCAAGTGTTTACCCAATTTGGGATTGACCAAAAGGCAACGGTTCTTTTCAGAATCAAGTCGCATCAGCCGTCTGAGGTCCATCAACCTGCCAGCTACAGGAGCAGAGATGCAGAACAGCACAGCCAACGTGTCCTACGTGGAATTCACCCTCGTCCCATTCCCAGGACTCCAGGAGCTCCGGCCCTTCCTCGCCATTCCTTTCTTCTGCCTGTTTCTCCTCATTGTGGCCACCAACTGCATCGTGATCTACACGGTGAAGACGGAGGAGAGCCTCCACTCTCCCATGTGCCTGCTCATCGCCTTGCTCTTGACGGTCAACCTCTTTGGGACTTTTGCCATCCTTCCCAGAATGCTCTTCAGCCTGGTGTTCCCCGCCAGCCACATCTCCCTGACCGAATGCCTGGTGCAAATGTTCTTCCTTTACTTCACAATCCTCTTGGACTGCAACGTTCTTCTGATGATGGCTCTAGACCGGTTCCTGGCCATCTGCCACCCGCTGCGCTACGCAGAACTCATGACCCTCAAACTCCTGAGCTTCTTGATACTCCTCTCCTTGCTGAGAAGTCTTGGCACTGTTGGACCGGTGGTGGCCTTGGCCTCCCAGGTGCGGTTCTGCCGTTCAAACGTCATCAGCCATTTTGCCTGTGAACACATGGCCATCATGAGGTTGTCCTGCAGCGACATCTCCGTGAACAAGAGGGCTGGGATTACCATAAGGTGCTTTGACTTTCTCTTTGACCTCAGCCTCCTCCTAGCTTCCTACAGCCGGATTGTCCACACGGCTCTGAAGATCAACTCTGGCAACGTCCGTCACAAAGTCTTCCACACTTGTGGCACCCACTGGATCGTGATTGCCATTGGCTACTCCTCTCGCCTCTCTTCATCTGTCGTCTTCCGACTCGCCAAATCGGCCTCACAGGATGTCCACAACCTCATCAGCGCAACCTACCTGCTCTTCCCCTGGACTGTCCACCCTTTGATCTACGGTGTGAGAACCAAAGAGATCAGAGCCGGTCTCCTGAAACTTTTCCAGAAAAACAAACTCTCTGGGCTTCCCAAATCTGGGTGAGTTACCCAAAATTGTATAAAAGTGGTTTTTCTTTGGTGTGGTGACAAGCAACCCATGACCCTTCCCAAGAGGGACAGTGGACTTTGACCCATTTCTAAAATATCTCGAAAAATATCTCAAAGTATTTCTATTAAGATGAAACAGAATAAAGTCAGCAATGGTAATTTGCTGACATGACATTTATTAAATTTATTTGCCACCCCTCTCATTTCAAACGATTCTGTGCTCCTTGCAGCCTAATAAAGATCATTCAACGCCCAGTGCTGGAAGGGGGAGGACTGTGGGGTCCTCGGGGCTCTCTGAGCTTGGATGTTTTTACAAACATTTCATAACTTAAATGGGGAACATCATCAGTGCTAGAAGGGAAAGGTGTGTGCAAGGAGGGGAAGGGGGAGACCTAAGGGGTCCTCAGTGCTCTCTGAGCTCGGTTGTTTTCTTGCAGACGTTTCATTACCAAACTAGGCAACATCATCAGCGCATGGGTCAAACAAATGCCCTCTTTTCTTTTATGTTGTAATGTCTTGCTTTTTGTTTTCAGTCTTCCTGCTCAAGAATATTCTTTCAGGTACATTTCTTCTCAGATCTGACAAATAGGATTCCAGAGGTGTGGGAGACGGCAGGTCCTTGCCCAGAAGCTCCCTTCTTCCCCCAGGGCTGGCCGGTCCGAGGAGCAGCCTGTTCTTTGCTTTCAGAGGGGTATCTTCCACAGCCTGTGATTACTTTCCATCTGGCCCTAAAACCTCTGTTGCTTATCATACGGACTGTTTGAACCCCTCGACTTCTAAACAATGTTGAAAGCAAACTCAAGATTGAACTTTTTAAGCTCCACTGAATCCTGAGCACCAGTTACAGAATTGGAAGGGATCTTGGAGGTCTTCTAGTCCAACCTCCTGCCTACGTTGGAGACCCTACACCAAGAGTGTTCAACCCTGGGAACTTTAAGACTTGTGGACTTCAACTCCCAGAATTGCCCAGCCAGCATGGCTGGCTGGGGAATTCCAGGAGCTGAAGTCCACAAGTCTTAAAATAGCCACAACTGGATACCCCTGTCCTATACCATCCCGGGCAAATGGCTGTCCAGTCTCTTCTTCAAAACCTCCAGTGTTGGAGCACCCACAACTTCTGGAGACAAGCCGTTCCATCGATTAATTGTTCTCACTGTCAGGAAATTTCTTCTTAGTTCTATACTGTTTCTGTCCTTGGTATGTTTCCATTGCTTGCTTCTTGTCCTGCCTGCTTTGGAGAATAGGTTGAGCCCCCACTTCTCTTCTCAACTATTGGGAGGCAGCTAGTTCCTCTAGGGCTTCCGCCAAAAGTTAATTCAAAGTGATCTACCAGCGAATGTACGCAAAGGTCTCAAAGACGGCCCTTTAATCCTCCCACTGGAGTCTTTATTGATGTGTTCGACAAGCCTCAAGGATTCAGGTCTACATGCAGAGTAGCCGAATACAATAAATAGTCAAAACGGAAGCCATGGAATTTGTTAGAAAACGACACAATGAAATCAAGGAACATCCTTTGGTTCAGTCCCAGCAACCCAGCCTGGCAACCGAGTACAGTCGGGATCCTAACGGAGCAAAGTTTTCCAAGGATTTGTGACGAGGCAGAGAGGGAGAAATTGTCCTAAGAACTGATTTCTTCCCCAAAGAGGGAGCCAGGGAGACATGGAAAAGGGCAAAGGGCAGCAGACCCTCAGAAGGGGTCCCAGAAAGGAAGGAGGAGGTCAGGCACAAGACGTGATCATCAAGGCAGCTCAGGCTCGGCACAGCTGAACCTGCCTCCCTGGGGGTGAATAAGGAACAGCCCCTCCCACGGCTACTCAAGGGCACTTACAGGTTCTGGCTACAGCTGTTGGAAACCACACACCCCCCCCCCCTTCTTCCCTTCCCACTCCCCCTTGACCTAATCCCCCAATCCTACTTTGGCCGTTTTACAAGGGAAGGCCAGTGCAGGATGGTTACCCAATTTCCTGCAGGCACAGCACCATGGCCTGGCGGCCCTGCAGACTGACCTAGAACTTCCTAACCTAGCGGGGGGGGGGGGGGGGCTGGAGGAGGCAGAAGGAAGCCGAGTGGGCCCAGAGGCTCCTTAAGACCCACACATCAGGCACTCATCCCGGTTCTCCAGGGAGCAGACCATGGCCGCCGTGTTCCTCTCCTTCTCCTCCTCTTCCTTGGAGGTCTTCTCCTTCAGCTTCTCCTTGTTGAGGGTGAACTGGATGGGGTTGGCTGCCGGCTTGGTCCGCAGGTAGTACATCCCCGTCTTCAGGCCCTGCGGAGAGAAGTGAGCACCAGCTCAAAGACCGAAGGCCTCGGGCTCAGTGGTGGAGGCATTCAGGCTAGAAAGCAGGAGGCCGTGAGTTCTAGTCCCGCCTGAGACACAAAAGTCAGCTGAGCAACTTTGGACTCATCACCAGGAGACTGGGAGTTCTAGTCCCGCCTTAGGCACGAAAGTTGGTTGGGTGACTGGGTCAATCACCAGGAAACCAGTTCTAGTCCCGCTTTAGGCATGAACACTGACAGGTTGACTTTGGGCCAATTACCAGGAGACTAGGAGTTCTAGTCCCGCCTTAGGCATGAAAGCTGGCTGGGTGACTTTGAGCCAATCAGGAGAAGATTGGGAGTTCTAGTCCCGCCTTAGGCATGAGAGCCGGCCTGATGGTGCCCAGGTTCTGCTGGTTGCTCTTCCTCTCTGAGCTGGGTTACTTTCTTGCAGACATTTCATGACCCAACTAGGGAACAGCATCAAAGCTGTTATACAGTTGGTGGAGATGCCTGTTCAGAGGGGGCCAATTAGCTACAGGAAGTGCCCTAAGAATCTGCCCTCCCCTCTCACCTGTTTCCAGCCGTAGAAGTGCATACTGGTCAGCTTGCCATAGTTGGGCTCCGCAATGTGGATGTTGAGAGACTGGCTCTGGTCGATGAAGGCCCCCCTGTCAGCCGCCATCTTCAGGATGGTCTTCTGCGAGATCTCCCACACCGTCTTGTAGAGCTGCTTCAAGTCCTCGGGAATCTCCGGGATATTCTGGAAGGCAGAAGAGCAGCAGGATGGATCTCTCTCGGGGCGGTTGAGAGCTGGTGGGAAGCTTGGCTCAAACCAGAGAGAGAGAGCAGGAAGTCCCAGCAGCCTCTCTGCAGAAAGCCAGTGAGAGAAAACCTGGCACAAAGGCCCTTTTCAGCCTGGGCAACCAAGGAGGAATGTCTTCTTTTTTAAAAAATTATTTATTGATTAAATTTCTGCACTGCCTATCTCAATTTAGTGACTCTGGGCAGTTTACTATAACACTGCAACCAGCCTGCCTTCCACTGAGGACCTGTACGCTGCACGAGCCAAAAAAGAGGCTGAGAAAATATCTGCAGACCCCTCACATCCTGGACATAGACTGTTTCAACTTCTCCCCTCTGGACCCCGCGAGAGGGCATTGCACGCCAAACCCAGACATGGGGATAGTTTCTCCCCCATGCCATCACTCTGCTAAACACCTAATTTCCACAGCACTGTCTTATGCCCAAGGATATTTACCCATGCTGTGTGGCTGTCTTATTTTTATCCTTCTCATCTGTTCCACTGCCTTCTCTTATTGATATCATTATTATCATCATCATTATTTTGTTGTTTTGCATGTACACTGAGAGCTCCTGCACTGGATAGAAATTCCTCGTGTCTAATCACACACAAATAAAGAATTCTATTCAATGAAGTATTCTATCTTAATACACACCAATACATGAATAAAAACACAAATTAAAAACGGAACAGGTTAAACCTTACAAGTAAACATAGAAATAAATTAAAAATATAAGCCCCGCATTAAAGGGTCACTCTAATGAAGCTCAGATGAGCCTTGATACCAAAGTTGGTCTTTAGCATACCTACACCAGACTTCACACAGCTCTTGAAGAAACTCACAAGCCTGGATAGGAACAACCACGATTGAGCCACTGTGGTCTGCATTTTTTGCCTACTGCGCAACCTACACAACATCCCTGGATAAGGGAAAGGCCGTTCCACAAGAAAACAGTGCTGGATGAGGTTTCCGGTGTAAGGGGGCCGTTTCCTCGCACAATCGTGTATCGTTTCCATGACACAACTGGGAATGAGCTCAGCTGTGTCCCACATGTAGCAGCTCTGGGGCGGAGCAGAAAAACGGACGGGGTTCCTGACTAGCGCAGGGGACCCAGGACCCTCGGCCAGACGTACCTGGATGGAGCCACTGAAGGCGATGATCTGGTTCTTCATCTCCTCGTTCCACAGGCCTCTCTCAGTCAGGTCCTTCAGCAAGTGGGGGTTCACTATCTGCAACCCCAAAACCCCAGCAGTCACCTTAGGTACCTTAGGCGCCCCCTTTCGGCCCACCCACAGCCCACGTCCGCCTCCCTTCCCATGTCGCCATGCAGGCCCTTCTCTGACGGAGGCAGTTGTTTTTTGCTGCAGGCTGTCCTTGACTTACAACCATTCTTTAGTGACCACTGAAGGTTTCAACAGTGTTGGAAAAAAAGGGTCTGGCAACCAGACACAGGATCAAAATTTCTGTGCCTGGCAACCCCCAGGGGTTTTGCAGCTGCAGAACATCCCCAGGGGTCACGGGATCGTCCCCTGCGGCCTTTCCAGCCAGCTTCCCACAAGAAGGTCAATGGGGGAGGGGGGGACGGACGGACGACTGGATACCCTAAACATGATTCACTGAACAACTGCAACGATTCACTTAACAACCGTGTCACAAAAAGGTCAGAAAATCAGGTGCGGTCCACTTAACACAAACACACACACACTGTTGCTTAGCAATTTTTAGAACTTCTAGCCCAGTTGTGATCGTAATTCGAGGACTAGCTACATTCTTGCACAAAACACCCCGGAGTCTCCAAGCCCCAATTACGTGATGGCCGGGTCCTTTATCCTCTTTGCAACACCAGGACCCACCCCACAGCTCTGGGCCCAGGGCCCCCTCCCTCCTTCCAAGGCTCTCAGGACGGCCCTTACCTGGAACTCCCCCGAGAGAACACGGCGGGTGTAGATGTTGCTGGTGTAGGGCTCCACGGACTCATTGTTCCCCAAAATCTGAGCCGTGGAAGCTGTGGGCATCGGGGCCACCAGGAGGCTGTTCCTGACCCCATACCTGGAAGAGACGGGCAGGAGAAACGGGGAGGCTGACAGGGGCTCAGCAGGCACCAAAGGCACCCCAGGAAAGGGGCAGGGGCACATGGCCTCTGCGCTGAGCACCCACCCTCCACAGTAGGGGGGAGGGTCTTGTACTCACTGTGCGATTTTTGCCTTCAGAGCGCTCCAATCCCAAAGGCCCGTGGGGGTCACGTCCCACATGTCGTACTGAAGGATCTGCAGGAGGGAGGGAGGGCAGCCCCCTTCATTCCAGAACAAGCCAGCTCACCCACACGCCCCACAGGGAATCCCCCCACCCCCGCAGAGCAGGGCTTGCCAAGGCAGGGGCCTGCACCCCCAATTTTCTTGCCCAAGGAAAGCTAAGAGGGAGGGATCTGCCTGCCTAATTGGACCCTGCAGATTCTCTGGGTTTGAAAAGAAAGATAAAGACGCTCTCTGAGCTTGGCTGTTTTCTTGCAGACATTTCATGACCCAACTAGGTAACATCATCAGGGTTGCTGCTGCTGATAGCACTGATGACATTCCCTAGTAGTCAGGTCACAAAACGTCTGCAAGAAGACAGCCAAGCTCAGAGAGCACCAAGGAACCCCACCGAATAAAGGTTCTTCAGGAATCTGAATTCCGCGTCCAAAGCTCACCGATGAAGGAACCACCTCAGAGAGACAAAATGCCTCTTTTCAGTGGGACTCCGGGGCGAAGAAGCCCATCAGCTTTAAAAGCAGCCTCAGACCACCCCAGTCCGAGGCCCCTTCACTTACTCCTCTGCTGACCGGGCTGCCCTGGTAGGTCTCGTAGGGCCCGTCTTCCCTGGCGAGCTGGCAGCTGGCCTCCAGGGCCCAGTAGTAGATGGTCTCGAAGATCTGCTGGTTGAGCAGCTGAGCCTCAGGGCTCTCGAAGGGGAACCTCATGAGGATGAAGGCGTCGGCCAGGCCCTGCACCCCAATGCCAATGGGGCGGTGACGCTTGTTGGAGGTCTCGGCCTGGAGACGTTTGGAGGGAGGAAAGAGGAAAGGACTCAGCCTGCCTCGTCTCAGACAGCTTGTGCAGATCTCCAGTTCATCTCCAGGGTGGGCACCCTCCTAGCCTCTTCCCCTAAATGTTGTCATCTGAGGGGAGCTAGAAAGCCAGTCTCCTCCGTGGCAGCCCCTGTCCCACAGACCACTCTCCCCCGACATCTGGCGAGCCTCCAACCTTTGGGCCTTCCGTGAGGCCTCGAAGACCAGCCCTTCCCCCAAACGCTGGAAGAGGATTACGGGGTAGTAGGTTGCCCTGGATGCCCATGGAGATTATTCTCAGTTATCCAGGCCACGGTTGTCCCAAAGGTGCTTTTTTTCAAGAGGCAACTGGACTTTCTGGTTTTTCTTTGAAGAAGTTTCGCTTCTCATCCAGGAAGCTTCCTTCTGCTCTGGTTGAATAGTTCCACTCCCTACCATCCAGTCAGAGCTGAGGAAGCTTCTTGGAGAAGTGAAATATTTCTTCAAAGAAAAACAAGGAAGTCCAGTTGCCTCTTGAAAAAACACCTTTGGGTTACCCTGGATTGGTCCCTGGTTTTTTACCGTTTTAATGGATTGACTTTGTTTTAAAATGATTCAATATTGTTTTTTAATTTTTGATTAGGAGCCACCCAGGGTCGGTTGAAAGATGGGCAGCCCTATAAATGCATCAGATAAATGAATCTGCTGGAAATTTCCCTGCCTGAGAATCAATGAGGACCCAGATTGTGGGGGCAATAAACTGACTTTGTATAAATATATACAAAAGTATGAAGGCTATTACTTAACGCATTATAAGCCGCCCTGAGTCTCCGGAGAAGGGCGGCATATAAATCAAAAATTTTTTTTAAAAAAAAAAACCCAGCACCTGGTTTCCCTGCGTCTAAACCGTGGGCACCTCGTTTAACGACTCTCACGACTTGCGACCTAGCCCAGGTGCCCCCTCCTGGACTCCACGTACCTCTGGCACCGGGTAGTGGTTGATGTCGATGATCTTGTTCAGGTTCCGGACGATGACCTTGGTGACCTCGGCCAGCCTCTGGAAGTCGTATGTGTGCTCCGGCGTCACGTACATGTTCAGGGCTATGGAGGCCAGGTTGCAGACGGCAACCTGGACGGTGCAAGCAGAGAGATTCTCACGGGAGGGAACACCACACGAGCCGCCTCCTCCCCCCTGGAGACCCCCACCACAACGGGAGCCCAGCCCTTGGGCCTCCCAGCCCCCAGATTCTTTGGCCCAGGTAGGGGGTCCTACAATTTATTTCCCTTCATGCGGATCCACTGCATGGACCCCCATGACTCCTGCCAAACTATGTTGGTCAACGCCCAGCTCCTCCAGGAACATAAAGGACTGTGGGAAGAGGAGGGGACTCCCTGTCTTGCTTCTCCCTTTCTCAAAAGAAGGCTTTCCCCACTCACAGCTGCTGGCCCCACACTCAAGGGCAGCTTTGTGATAAGAGTGTCCTAAGATCCTATTCTGGGTACCTGGACACCCTTCTGGGCTTGGCTGAAAGGGACAGGGGAGGGGAGGGGAGGGGAGGGGGGGATGGAGAGGAGAGGAGAGGAGGAAGGGAAGGACAAGGAAAAGGAGGTGAGGGAAGAGCAGGGCAGGAGGTAAAGTAGTGGAAATGGAGAGCACGGGAGGGGAAGGGGGGGAGGAGGGGTAGGAGGAGGAGGAGGAGGAGGAGGAGGCAGCCCACCTCATCGTTGCTGGTGTACTCCACAATCTCGGTGCAGAGGTTGCTGCACTTGATGGTGCCCAGGTTCTGCTGGTTGCTCTTCCGGTTGCAGGAGTCCTTGTAGAGCATGTAGGGCGTCCCCGTCTCCGTCTGAGACTCAATGATGGCGTACCAGAGCTGCTGGGCCTTCACCACTTTGCGCACCCGGCCTTGCTTCTCGTAGCTGGAGGGACAAGCGCAGGGCTTCCAGGACCTCCACCTCAGCCCAAACACACAACCGGCTCCCCAGCGAGAGGGAAGGGTATGCTGAGGACCTTTGCCAGATGGGCCGAGTTGGGGGAGACACCTCCCTACTCTCTTCCAGGCCCAATTCAAGCAGTTGTAAGAAGCTTCACTCAGCTACTGGCTATTAATGGACTTCGCTGGTTTGATGTCCTTATTGAACAACTCCTGCTCCACCACAGCCAAGTAACTCTCAGCTGCTTATCCAGAAAACAGGAGGGTTGAACCCTCCACTGGCCCCATGACACTTGCCCCACCCTCCTCCATCTGGGGGCACCCGCTCCCAACACAAAGCTCCCACCTTCCACCCAAGCCCACCGGTCAGGTCCCTCAATCACCTCCGGCATGGGGATAACTACCAATCCTCAGGAGCCTGAGTGGCGTAGCAGGCTAATGCCTCCTACTAAAGGCAGCATTTAACATCCAGCTGCCTGCAATTACTGTAAGTTCAAATCTCACCAGGCTCAAGGTTGACCCATCCTTTCTAAGGTAGGTGAAATGACCCAGTTTGTGGGGGCAATAAGCTGACTTTGTATAAAATATACAAAAGTATGATGGCTATTGCTTAATGCATTGCAAGCCGCCCTGAGTCTCTGGAGAAGGGTGGCATATAAATAAATTTTTTTAAAAAAATCCCATCCACCTCTACGAAATGCAAATCCTCAGCCCTCCCCCCCAAAGAACTTCCTCCGTAGTGGCCCTGCAGCCCAGGGTCCCCCCTGCTGGATGGAGCCCCTGGGAGCCCCCGAAGGACAGGGGAGAAAGCTGTACGGATGTCCTCCAGAACCTGAGGACTTCTTCAGGCAATCCCACCGTCTCTTCTTCCACACAGAATCCTTTCTTTCTGGGTTAAGTAACCGTTTGGCATTTTATTGCTGCATTTGTTGAAGTACCTCTGTGTGGCTTCTCAGCACAGAGGACTTTACAAATATGGTTACGTTTAATTTCATCAAACACCATTGTGGCTTCCTCGGCAAATCCTTGGTGATGAGGTTGATGAATCTGTTAATTTTCTGATGCAAATGCATCCCAAAACATCCTACAGAAACCCTGCCAGTTCCATTTTGCACCTCCCAGCCCAGCTGATCCTTCCTACCTTTCGTAGAGCCGCTCAAACTCTTCTCCCCAGACCTCATCCAGACCAGGACATTCGTTTGGGCACATCAGGGACCAGTCCTGTTGAAGGAGGGGCAAAGCTCAACTCCGGTGGGCTGGAGACCCCACCCAGCAGAAAGAGACTCGCCCTACAAGACCCTCCTGCTGCAGCCCAGGGAACCCTCCTGCCCTCGAGGAAGGCGAAGGGTGAAGGGCCCACATCTAATTGTTCTCCCTGTCAGGAAATTTCTCATTTCCAGGCTGGCTCTCCCTCTGGCCAGCTCCCACCCGTTGCTTCTCGTCCTGGGTGGGTGCGTGGGCCGACAGTGAAGGACCAGCCCAAAGTCACCAAGCTGGCTTTCATGCCCAAGACAGAGCTACCACCCACCCGATTTTACCACCTTTTGTGCAGCAATTAAGTGAACACCAAGGTCATAACACAAACCCGTTGTTCGCTATGGGATGTTTTTGCTGAAAGGGTGCAAGATGAATTTTGGTGACCGCAGGACCCTGTGAATATGGGCAGCTGCTCAGCACCTGGCATGCAGTCCTGTGACTGTGAGGGAGGGGCCACCAGAACCAGATTGTGAGAACTTTGGGGAGGGGACAGCAGAACTTCGGATGGTCGCTAATCAACCAGTCATACGCTTTTCTTCTGCAGATTAACCTTAATGTGTTAATAACAAACTTCAACAGACATTCATGAAAGGCAGAGCATCTGATTCAATTCAAGATGAGCCCATGAGAATAAGCCTGACCCCTTTTAGGCCACAAATCCCCACCCCCCCTTGCAGAGGACTCAGCTGCAATCCGTGTTACCTGGTTGGTCTCCACCCGTTTCATGAAGAGGTCCGGGATCCAGAGCGCGTAGAAAAGGTCCCGAGCCCTCTGCTCCTCCTTCCCAGTGTTCTTCTTCAAGTCGAGAAACTCAAAGATGTCGAAGTGCCAGGGCTCCAGGTAGATGGCGAAGGCTCCGGGTCTCTGTGGGAAAGAGCAGGACAAAACCCCCTTCAGCTCTGGCTGCGTTTCTGAGGCCTCTTTCCAAACCCTCAGGTCTGCCAGCCTTGGAGGTCTTCTCAAGCAGGAGACAAGTGCCTGTCCAGTCTCTTCTTAAAAGCCTCCAGTGTTGGAGCACCCACAACTTCTGGTGGCAAGCCGTTCCACTGGTTAATTGTCCTCACTGTCAGGAAGTTTCTCCTTAATTCCAGGTTGCTTCTCTCCTTGATCAGACTCTATCCGTTGCTTCTTGTCCTGCCTTCTGGTGCTTTTGGAGAATAATTTGACTCCCTCTTCTTTGTGGCAGCCCCTCAAATATTGGAAGACTATCATGTCACCCCTAGTCTTTCTTTTCATTAAACTAGCCATGCCCGGTTCCTGCAACCGCTTCTACTTATGTTTTAGCCTCCAGCCCCCTGATCCTCTTTGTTGCTCTTCTCTGGGTGCTGGATGAAGAGACATCCTCACCCTGGCCAGAGACAAGCCCTTCCTTTAAAGCGGGGGTCTCCAACCTTGGCAACTAATAAGACTTGTGAACTTCAACTCCCAGAATTCCCCAGCCAGCTATAGCTTGAGAAGACGACCCTGGCACATGTCCTTGACCTCACATGTCTCCGCCAGCGCCCTTGGGAGAGGACCGCCTACCTTATTTCCCCCTTGGTCCACGTAGCGAGCCGTGTTGTTGTAGACCCTCAACATGGGGACCAGCCCGTTGGAGTTGCCATTGGTCTGAAAAATGAAGAAGATTGGAGAGAGTGAACTAGATCCATCTGCGCTGCTCCTTAGCCAGGGAGAAAGGCTCCCTCAGAGGCAGCGTCAGTTGCCATCCTGAGCATCCCTTGGGGGCCCACAGGAATTTGCGTGGGCTGCCCACGGCAGACACACCCCAGCAATGTAGCTGCCGGTGGCCCGGATGCAGCTCACGGCCACCCCGATTCCCCCCGCAGACTTGGAGATGAGTGCGCAGTGCTTCAGTGTGTCATAGATGCCCTCAATGCTGTCGTCCTTCATGCACAGGAGGAAGCAGCTGGAGGGGAAGAAAAGGCAGATTTTCAGTCTCCGGTATGGCAAGGTCGCCTCCAAACCCAGGCAGAACTCTCAGCCCTGGATGTTTTTTCCCAGCTTCCAAACCCAAATCTAACTGCTAAGGGAATCTCTGCAGTTTGTTCGTTTGTATGCCAAGACAACCAGGGACAGGGACAGTGTCTTCCCTTGCGCCATCATTCACTCCCACAGCAGATAAAATACACGGACTGCTAAGTGTTTTGTCTAATATGTATGTGTATTAACCCACAGGGCATGGCTGCAGGATTTTTACACCTTTTATTAATATTTTTTGCTTCCACCTTCTATTGGCTGTATGCTTTATCATTATTATTGTATTCTGTTGTTTTTAAGTACACTGAGAGCTTCTGTACCGGAGAAATTCCTTGTATATCTAACCACACTTGGCCAGATAAAGTATTATGTCTATTTTTGCAATTAAGGCCTTTCCTAATCAAACTAATTTTGATAAATTTCTCAAGGCCACAATTACAAGTTATCTTGACCTTTACAAGTGATTGCAGATTACAAGAGCCCTGGTGGCCCAGTGGTTAGAGTGCAGGATGGAAGGCTGACTCTGCCCACTGCCCCCAGTTTGATCCTGACTCGCTCAAGGTTGACTCAGCCTTCCATCCTTCTGAGGTCAGTAAAATAAGGACCCAGATTGTTGGGGGCAACAAGCTGACTCTGTAAAATGCTTAGAGGGGGCTATAAAGCACTATGAAGCGGTATATAAGTCTAAGCACTAGTGTTAAGTGCTATTGCAATAGGACCCAAGGCAATCACTGAAAAAGTCCTTCTTCACTGCTGTTCTCAAGATGCTGGAATCCCCAAATATGGCTGTGCCCACATGAGCAGCAGAAGGAAGGGAGCTACTGCCACACAGACCTGAAGAGTAGGTGGGGGGAGTCTCTAAGCCGCCGGAAGCAGCCCCCAGTTTCTTCGACCTTCCAAGCTGCTTGGCTTCAGCAGCTCCTCCCCCAATGCTCAGACAGCCATTCCCGCTCCTTACCTGGAGAGCTGAGGGCGGTTGGTGCCGGCGTTGAAGAGGGTGGGCGAAGCATGGGTGAACCACTTCTCCGACAGGAGGTTGTAGGTCTCAATGGCCGCCTCAATGTCGTTCTTGTGGATCCCCACCGAGACCCTCATCAGCATGTGCTGGGGACGCTCGGCCACTGCAGAGAAGGGAGACGGCTTTCAAGGGGGGCAGAGAGACGTTGCGACGGTTACGCATTTGGTTAGGTGGGAGAGAGACCTGTCCCCACACTTACAGGTGGTCCCTGGGTTACAACTGCTTGTTTAGTAACTGTCCAAAGTGACAACGGAGCCCCCAGAAGGTACTTAGGATCCAGTTCCGAAGTTCCAAGGACACACACCCTGCAGTCATGTTACGTTACCACATTTGTGGCACTCGGCAACCAATTTACAGCTGTTTGCAAATCCCACGACCACAATTTGTGATGTTTTTGCTGCAAACCAGCGCTTACTTCTGGATTTGGGCAAAAATGCCCCGTAGTGAACAATGGATTCATTTAATGACTGTGTAGTTCACTTAATGACCGTTGTGATTTATTTAACCACCACTCCACACAAAAAGATCCTAAAATCAGGTTGGTCACATGTTGACCCACTTTACAACTGTTGCGACTTACAACCCAAATGGGCAGGTCCCATTATGGTCGTAAGTTGAGGACTGGCTGCATTTCACCTGATTGAGGTGCCTTTTGAGGCCACAGAAGAAAACTGCTAGCAAAACTGCTGAGGATACCAAAACAAAAAACCACACCCCTCTATCAATAAAAAACAGGTTAGAAGAGTGAGTGATGGGGTCAGGTGAGCCTCTGGGGCAGCCAAGGGACTCTTTGGAGCTGCCCAGAGGAGCCACAGAAGAGAGCTTCCAGAAGGGCAGTGAGGCTCCTCCTCGGAAGAGGCTGAGGCCTGACCAGGGAATAAGGACAAAACATTTGTGTGAGTCTACTTGAGGGGGGTCCTTAAACAACCCCTGCCTAAATGGAGGCTAAAACATAGAATGAACAGTTGCAGGACCTGGGCATGGCTAGTCTAGTGAGAAGGACCAGGGGAGACATGATAGCATCTTCCAATATCTGAGGGGCTGCCACAGAGAGGAGGGGGGGTCAAGTTGTTTTCCAAAGCACCTGAAGGCCAGACAGGGAACAATGGATGGAAACTGATCAAGGAGAGATTCAACCTGGAAATAAGGAGGAATTTTCTGACAGTGAGAACCATTAACCGATGGACAGAAGTTGCCTTCGGAAGTTGTGGGAGCTTCATCACTGAGGCTTTCAGGAAGATTGGACTGCCATCTGTCAGAAATGATGTAGTAGGGTCTCCTGCTTGGGCAGGAGGTTGGACTAAATGACCTACAAGGTCCCTTCTGACTCTGTTATTCTGTAACGAGTTTAAAACCTGGTCTTATCAATACTTGGAGCCCTTGATTTACCACAATTTATTCACTGACTATTCAAAGTTGCAATAGCACTGAAAAAAGTAACTTACGACTGGTCCTCATCCTTATGACCGTTGTAGCATTCCCACAAGTTGCACGATTGAAATTTGGGAGCTTGGCCCCACGCATGTACTTGTAGGGCCTGGGGGGTAAGGCGGTCACCTTCCCAGCCAGCCTCTGACAGGCAGTCAACCAGATTCGCTTAATGACCACGTCTCACTTAACAACTGCAGTGATTCCAATGACTATGGCCAAAACAAGTATTGAAGTCGGGTGTGACTCACTTAACAATCCCTTCCTTAGCAACAGATATTCTGGCCCCAATTGTGGTTATAAGTCAAGGACTACCTTCACGAGGGATGCATCCACCCAGTTAGGAGAGCTGGGCTAGCCCGTTCAGAGAATTTCAGAAGCTCAGTGGAACCTTTTTCAGATGTTATGAAAAGGCAGAAAGTTTCATGAATTGCAGTTCAGCAGAGGCGTAAAATGGCCAACTGGGAAGTCAGCGGGGGAGGCAGGTTGGCTACGAGGGTCCCATGGGAGAGAGCCCACTGCTACCTAGTCCAATAGGCAGGTAGGTCAAAATGGCGCATGGAAAGCCCATCGTGTTTTTGAGACCTTCTGAAATGGCCAGAAACCTTTTGAGGAATCCGAGTTCAACAATTTCTTGCTTGGTGGTTTCCTGGAAGAGTCACTTTGATGTCTGGCAGGTCCAAAAGGTGCTGCCCCACTCTTGATTTTTTTGCCAGGTTTTATCAAAAGTTCAAAAAAGTTAAGAACCTTTGTACAAAGAATTGAGCCCATTGTACAAACCTTTAGAATTGATTTTCAGAAGATAGGAGCGCTCCAGGGTCTGAAAGGTTTTTAAAAAAATCAGGGTCACCAAGGGACAATGAAATAATACAACCATTTATCACCAACAACATACTTTAAATTCATTGCCATCCCCCAAATGTGCCTGCAATAATTGCCCCACATCCTCCACCCACCCACCCACCTCCCGGTGGCCTGGACCCAGCAGAGCCCAAAAGGAGGCAGCTTCAAAGCTCTGCTTAAGGCACCCGCAGCCCCTGTGCTCTTCCTCGGCCTAGAAAAGCCCTTTCCAGATGCATTTCCTCAACTGTCCCCCACAAAAAACCACCCTTGTTTTCTAGCAAGGATGGACGGCTGCATAAATGGTTACATGAACCGCCCTGTTGACTGGTACATCAACAATGGTGACCACTGACCAGAAAGTAACTGGGACCATCAACCTCGATTCTACTGTATTTATCCTGTTTAGAAGGTAAAAGAAAGAAAAAAGGAAGGAAGGAAAGGAGAAAGAAAAAGAAGGAAAGGAGGGAGGGAGGGAGGGAGGGAGGGAGGGAGGGAGGGAGGAAGGAAGGAAGGAAGGAAGGAAGGAAGGAAGGAAGGAAGGAAGGAAGGAATCCTTTAAACACAAGGAAAAGTTTCCTGATGGTAAAACCGGCGAGAAAAAAAAGTGTCTCCCTAGAGAGGTTGTGAGTTCTCCACCTTTGGAGGTTTTGAAGAAGCTAGATAATCTCTGGTTATGGAGGGTTTAAATAGTTTTCCTGCGTGTTACATAGAGTTGGACTACATGATCTTCAGGTTTCCCTCTACAATTCCATGATTCTTCCAACTATCCTCTCTCTAGGCTAGAAAGCAGATCATGAGTTCAAGGCCCACCTGAAAGCCAGATGGGTGAATTTAGGCCAGCCCCTCTCTCTCAGCCCTACCCACCTCACAGAGTTGTTGTTTTGGGGGTGAAACGTGGAAAAGGCAGGAGTATTGTGTATTTTCACTCCCTTGAGTTATTTGTCAACATAACAGAAGACAGGATACAAGTAAGTAAATAAATAAACTTCCACCTTACCTTAAAGCCAAAGTAATTGTAGGAGAAATCCCGATCATAGATTATTGCAGAGTTCAGTCGCTGCAGAAAAAACAACAGGATATCAGATTTGACATTGAGACCGTTTGACCCTCAGCCAGCCTGAGCTCAAACATGCAGCAATCTCGTTCATAAATACGCTAAAATGCGAAGGGCCGTGTCTGGGGAATCTAATCTGACTTCTGAGTGGCTTTTGACCATCTCTGAGTGGGAGAATGCCTCCTGGCTTCGAGGCTTTGTGCCGCTGCCAGGTCTATGCAAACAAATGAAGACCCTTTAAGGAGCCTTAAGGAACCCAGAGCCTCTGGTGCCAGGACTGGGCACGAGGCCTTGCCAGAAGAGCAACATGCTGTGCTCATCACAGAGGAAATGTCAGGATCTCAAAAAAGAGGCACCAACTCCAGACCAAAGACCATGGCAAGATTCTTTCTGTCCCAGCTCAAGACCAGAATCCCCCAGCACTTGAACCTGTTTCTCCAATAGAAGCAAATATTTATAGCT
>WNWU01020052.1:0-13439 GCA_012654045.1 Ptyas mucosa
GGAATGTGGTTGTGATTGTGTTGTGTTGTGATTATGATTGTGATTGTAATTGTGATTATGATTGTGATTGTGTGTGATTATGATTATGAATATGATTGTGGTTATGACTGTGATTGTGATGTGATTGCGATTGTGATTGTGGCTATGGCTGTGATTGTGACTGTGATTGATTATGATTGTGACTGTGATTGCGAATATGATTTATTATGATTGTGATTATGACTGATTATGAATATGACTATGAATGTGATTCTGATTATATAATTACGATTATTACTTACCCCGTGGGAAGGATAAATGAGCCAGCCCCAGTCTCCTATAATTTTGGACGTATCCAGCAAATTCACTGCAAAAAGAGGAGAAAAATCTTTTTAAAAAAGATCTAAAGCAAGGAACCTTGGAAATTTGGGCATAACGTATTATCTGAACACGAGATTGGATAACTACAGACTAGTCCTTGACTTACAACAGTTCCTTTAGTGACCTTTCGAAGTTACGACGGCCCTGAAAAATGGGTACTTAGGAGCGTTTCTCACAATGATGACCAATTATCACATGCTTGGAAACTGACTACCGGTTCTGTGGCCGTGGCTTGGTGGGCGTGGTGTGGCTTGGTGGGTGTGGCAGGGGAAGGATATTGCAAAAACTCCATTCCCTCCCCACTCCTGGGGGAAGGATGTTGCAAAATCTCCATTCCCACCCCACTCTGGGCCCAGCCAGAGGTGGTATTTGCCCGTTCTCCGAACTGCTCAAAATTTCCGCTATCGGTTCTCCGAACTGTTCAAAATTTCCGCAGCCGGTTCGACAGAACCTGTCAGAACCTGCTGGATTTCACCCCTGTCCCTGTGATTTGATGTTTCTTCTATATTCTGCTGATAATATGGGACTCCTTGGCGATTGTGTGAAGCCACCACAGGAAAAAGCCACAGGTCGGCGACTCCGAAAAACGTTTGTTTTCCGCACATGTTATCAAGATGTTTAAAATGCTCCCAAACCCCCCTGATCTAAAACGCCGTGGAACTACAGATCACCATAAGTCTTTGGGAAGTGACGGACGGAATACCAATCTCTCACGATATCAACTCTCTCTCCAAAACATTTACAGGAGAGCTTTTTAATTGAAATTTCTCCTAACCCCTACCCCAAAAAATAAGAATATAAAATAATAACCAGGAGTTCTTTTGACCGACACGCGTTTTTCAAAAACATGACCTTTATTTTTTTCAAATAAAAGAGGTTAGAAACAAAGGCCCATTTGTATTTCTTCCGAGTTTTTATTTCTCTTTATTTTTTTCTATCCTTCCCCCTTTTTCCATCGCTCTCCGGGGGGAATTAAAAATATCCCCGATTTTCAAATCTGCAGAGCAACCAAGCCGGACTCGGATTCCTCTCTGCTCCCCCCCAGTGGGAGATGACGACGGCGAGAAGAAGAAGAAAAAAAAACCCCTAAAAATTAAAAATCAAAGTCCTCCATCTCTAAAGTTGCCGATCGGCAGGAAATAGGGATTAATTATAATGGGGAGATTAATGAGAACGGTGGGAAGTCTGAAGGTAGGTGGGGGAAAAAACTGCTTTGAATTTGGTGTTTTTCTTTCTCCTTTTTCTTCCTCCTCCTCCTCCTCCTCGTCTACCATATCTTTTACTTCTCCATCTTCTCCTTCTCCATTTCCAATCTTCCTTTTCCTCCTCCTCCATCCTCTCTTTCTCTTCCTCCTCCTCTCCTCCTTGTCTACCATATCTTCTCTTTCTCCATCTTCTCCTCCGTCTTCCAACTTTCCTTCTCCATCCATTCTCTTTCTCCTCCTCCCCCCCCCCTCTTCCTCCTCCTCTCCTCCTCCTCTCCTCTTCCTCCTTGTCTTCTCTTTCTCCATCTTCTCCATTTCCAACATTCCTTCTCCTCCTTCTCCATCCGCTCCTTCTGTTTCTCCTTTTCTTTCTCCTCCACTCCTCTTCCTCCCTCATCCTCCTTGTCTACCATATCTTCTCTTTCTCCGTCTTCTCCTCCATCTTCCAACTTTCCTTCTCCTCCTTTTCCAGCCTCTCTTTCTCCTTTTCCTCCTCCTCCATCCCTCCTCCTCCTCTCCTCTCCTTGTCTACCGTATCTTCTCCATCTTCTCCTTCTCCGTTTCCAACCTTCCTTCTCCTCCTTCTCCATCTATTCCTTCTCTTTCTCCTCCAGCCCTCTTCCTCCTTGTCAACCATATTTTCTCCTTCTCAATCTTCCAACCTTTCTTCCCCTCCTCCTCCTCCTCCATCCTCTCCATCTCTCCTACTACTACCCTTCCTCCTCCTTCTCATCCTTCTCTCCTTATCTACTATGTCATCTTCTTCTCCAGCTTCCAACCTTCCTTCTCCTCTTCCTTCTCCTCTCCTCGTCTCATATCTTCTCCTTCTTTACCCCCTCTATCTTCTAACCGTCCTTCTCCTTTTCTTTCTCCATCTCCTTTCCTTCTTTCTCCTTCTCCTTCCTACTTTCCTTCGTTCTCCTTCTCCTAGAACCAAGGAGAAATTTCCCGACAGTGAGAACGATTAGCTAGCGGAACAGCTTGCCACCAGAAGTTGTGGGTGCTCCATCACTGGAAGTTTTTAAGAAGAGATTGGACAACTATTTGTCCGGAATGGTATACGCCGGTCTCCTGCTTGAGCAGGGGGTTGGACTAGAAGACCTCCAAGGTCCCTTCGAACATTGTTATTTTATGTTCCACAGTATGTTCCTTCTCCTTTTCCTTCTTCTCTCCTTCTTCTCTTTCTCCTCTTCTTCCTTTCCTTCTACTCCTTCTTCCCTCAAATCAATCAATAATTGAAATACTTTGAAGGGCCTGCAAAGATTGCTTCCTATGAGCAGGGGGCTGGACTAGATGACCTCCAAGGTCCCTTCCAACTCTGTTATTGTTACTGTTACTATACCTTTTTTTTTTGTTTTTGTAAAACCCGCAAATCTTTTACGTGTACGTATCCCTTATTTTCCAAAGAGGTGTATTTCGGACGAATTAAAAACATATCAGAAAAGAGCCTTCTCCCTTGAAATCCTACGTTCCCTTATGACTCCTTCTTACCATTTCTACTTTAAGTTCTTCAAACTCTCTTATCTTTTCTCTCTCTCTCTCTCTCTCTCTCTCTCTCTGCCTTCCCTTAAAAATGTTTCATGCAATAAATACACTTGCACGTAGTTAAAAATCTCGGGTGTTTTCCCGCGTCATTAAAAGTCTGTTAGTTAAAACGCTTAAAATCCTGGCTAAAATCCCAGCTTAAGATCCTCCAAAATCCCAACAAAAGACTTTGTAAGGTCTTTTGAAACTCTGGCTAAAATCCTAACCAACACTTTAAAAGTTTTCTTTTTGGCAACGTTTCGACAAGCTCTCTAACTCGTCATCATCGGGCCCTGACTTTCAGTTTAGAAGCTGTGGGTATGCTGCGAGATCGGAGCTGTCGCTTTTCTATGTTCTCTGCTGCTGACGTATGCATATATATATATATATATATATATATATATATATATATATATTATATATATATAGAGAGAGAGAGTTGGTAATAGAGAACCAGAGAAAACTGGACCGTTAACACGCATTCAGGCTGCAGCTAGTATAACGAAGCATGACCCACAGCTTCTAAACTGATAATAAAGGCTCGAAGATGACAAGATAGAGAGCTTGTCGAAACGTTGCCTAACCTTTAAAGTGTTGGTTGGGATTTCAGCCAGAGTTTTTTGAAAGACCTTACAAAGGGTTTTTGTTTGGGGAATTTAGAGGATTCTGAGCTGGGATCTTAGCCAGGATTTTAAACATTTTAACTAACAAACTTATAATGACGCGGGAAAACACCCGAGATTTTAACTTTATACACACACACACACACACACACATACACACAGAGAGAGAAAGAGAGACAGAGACAGAGAGAGAGAGACAGAGAGAGACAGAGAGAGACAGAGACAGAGACAGAGACAGAGAGAGAGAGAGAGAGAGAGAGACAGAGAGACAGAGAGAGAGAGAGAGAGAGACAGAGAGAGACAGAGACAGAGACAGAGACAGAGACAGAGACAGAGACAGAGAGAGACAGAGACAGAGACAGAGACAGAGACACAGAGAGAGAGAGAGAGACACACACAGAGAGAGAGAGAGAGACAGAGACAGAGACAGAGAGAGAGAGAGAGACACAGAGAGAGACAGAGACAGAGACAGAGAGACAGAGACAGAGACACAGAGAGAGAGAGAGGGATGTACAAATACAGAGAGCGATGCAAAACGATCCAAATTCTATTATTTTTTTCTCCCCCTGTGACCTTAAGAGGGAAATTAAATTTATAGCATTGGGGACTATTAGGATGAAGCTGGCTAACGGTCACACAACTTGGCAAGCCCTTAAATAATGCAGCTTTTTAAAGCCTCCTTTAACATAAGGCCATCTGTTTAGCTGGAGGCCCGGTTTAATAATTCCCTGGGAGAAATAAACCTGCCCTTTATGGGGGTCAGGGGCAGTCAAAACAGCTCGTCGTCGTATCCTGCTTTACGGCAAGCGGTTTGAAGGAGACGGCCAGCCTGAAACTAGTGACTGACATGCCAATGAATGTACGGAATGACTCCATGACAATTTTCTCTGGGGGGTGGGTTATTTTTGTTAAATAACTGACAGTGAGGACAATTAACCCGTGGAACCACTTGCCTCCAGAAGTTGTGAATGCTGCAGCACTAGAAGATGGAACCGCCCCACCCACCCCCGGGACCCCCTGCAGGCCGTCATAAGCGTGAAGCAGTCAACAAACGTCTGAATTTCGATCAGGTGATCTATCGGGATGCCGTAAAGCTCGTAACGGTTGAAAAAAGGGCCCTAATTCCCTGTTTTCGACGCCGTCGTAACTTGGAACCATCCCTAAATGAACCGTTGTAAGTCGAGGACTACTTTCGTAACCCAAAGAGGAAGAGAAACGCCCCCCCCCCGCAAAGCTAAGTCGGTTGGTCCAAAAATAAAATAAAAAATAAAAAAATTAGAGGACATGGATCAAACCTTTTTTGGGAGACGATGCCCTGATTGCAAAAAATAATAATAATAATAAATCAGCCTTTTTTTTTTTTAATCTTTGGAGAGAGACAAAGATTTCCTCTTGGAGAAATAATGATTTTTTTTTTCAAACGGTGTCCAATTACGGGAGCGTTTAGGATGCTCTCCGCAGGCTGCCTGCATTGATGTCTTTTTAATCTGGACGCTGGTGGCGGCATCCTAGAGGTGTGAGGCTTTGGCACTTAAAATTGGTCTTTTTTTTTTTCCGAAGGATGCAGCCCCAGTGGCCGACTGCGGAGAATAGCCGAGTGGACATTAAAAGATGGACAATGTATGTCACCCTCTCTCCTCGGCCGAGAGGTTTTAAAAGTTGAGGGTCAGCTGCAGGGATGAAATCCAAATTTTTTCCCTACCGGTTCTGTAGGTATGGCTTGGTGGGCATGGCAGGGAAAGGATATTGCAAAACCTCCATTCCCTCCCCTCCTGGGGGAAGGATATTGCAAAATCTCCATTCCCACCCCACTCTGGGGCCAGCCAGAGGTGGTATTTGCTGGTTCTCCGAACTACTCGAAATTTCCGCTACCAGTTCGCCAGAACCTGTCAGAATCTGCTGGATTTCACCCCTGATCAGCTGGGGAAAAAATTAAGTTCTGGGTTATTTCGTAGGAGTCGAGGAACGGGAGAGAAATAAATTCAGATTTGCAAGATGCAAAAAAAAAAAAAATTAAAAAGAGGTTGAAACACTCTGGAAAGAGTGCAGAGAAGAGCAACGAAGAGGATTTAGGGGACTGGAGGATAAAACATACGAAGAACAGTTGCAGGAATTGGCGGTTTTCTAGTCTAATGAAAAGAAGGACTAGGTGGGACATGATAGCATCTCGCAATATTTGAGGGGCTGCCCCAAAGAAGAGGGGAGGGGAGCAATTTATTCTCCAATGGATGGATGGATGGATGGATGGATGGACAGACAGACAGACAGACAGAGAGAGGGGGGATACATGATAGAGGGAGGGAGGGAGGGAGGAATGGATGGATGGATGGGTGGGTGGATGGATGGATGGATAGACGGACAGGTGAGAGTGGGGGATACATAATGGAGGGAGGGAGGGAGGGATGGATGGATGGATGGATGGATGAATAGACCAACAGACAGACAGATGAGGGAGAGAGAGAGAGAGAGAGAGAGAGAGAGGATACATGATAGAGGGAGGGAGGGAGGGAGGAATGGATGGAACAATTTGCCTCCAGAAGTTGTGAATGCTCCAACACTAGAGGTTTTTAAGAAGAGATTGGACAACCCTTTGTCTGAAATGGTGTAGGGTTTCCTGCTTGAGCAGGGGGTTGGACTGGAAGACCTCTAAGGTCCCTTCCAACTCTGTTATTCTGATTCTTTTCTTCTAATGGTCTGCGGGAAGCATCTTGGGCAACAGGAGGAAGAGATGCAGACTGGACAATGATTGGATAAGAGGCAGCTGAGCCCAGAGAAGGAAAAAAAAGGGGTGTGGGAATCACTTCAGAAGTGACCCTCCCTAGTTTCTTGGCCCGTAAAGAGGAGGGGGGCAGAAATATCATAACTGTCTGTGGGAAAGACCTTGAGAGACAGGAGGAAGAGACACAGGCTAGACAATAATCAGATCAGAGGCAGCTGAGCCCAGAGAAGGAAAAAAAGGGGTGGGGGGAATCACTTCAGAAGGGACCTTCCCTAGTTTCTTTGGCTGCAAAAGGGAGGCGGGAGAGAGATTTACTTCTGAAGTTGCATGATATCATTGATGTAATTTACGATAGCGGGGTTCGTCCTCATACGATGTGTTCTTGTTGTCGTCGTCTTATCTAGACGACGTCAAAAAGTCTCAACAACCCAGAGACCAAATGGGACTTGAGGGCAGGAGAGAGAGAGAGAGAGCACATACACAAAGCGTATCTCTGTTCTCCTTGAAGCAAAACATGGCTTTTCCCAGGAGGGCGTGCAGCCATCCACGACACCTTTGTCAGAGTTCAGATGGTTATTAATCTTCTCATGGACCCTGTTCGGGAGACGCTCCCCGGGCATCTAAAGATTAGCGAATCCACTAACGGTTGTATTTCCTACGAATTTCCTGTGTTTCTGGGACAAATAGGCACTGCGCAACAGAGAAAAAAACATACGAAGAACGGTTGCAGGAATTGGGTACAGCCAATCTAGAGAAAAGAAGGATTAGGGGGGGACATGATAGCAGCCTTCCGGTATTTGAGGGGCTGCCCCAAAGAAGAGGAGAGTCAACTTATTTTCCAAAGCACCAAAGAAGGCAGGACAAGAAGCCACGGATGGAAACCAATCAAGGAGAGGAGCAATGTGGAACTAAGGAGAAATTTTCCTGACCGTGAGTACAATTAACCAGTGGAACAGCTGGCCACCAGAAGTTGCAGGTGCTCCAAAACCGGAGGTTTTTAAAAAAGAGACTGGACAGACACTTGTCTGAAACGATACAGGGTCTCCTGCTCGAGCAAGGGGTTGGACTAGAAGACCTCCAAGGTCCCTTCCAGCTCTATTTTTCTTTTGAAAAAAAGAGAAAGCATTTATTTCTCCCCAAAACATTTTTGTATAATGAAACTGAAATGTGAAATGATGACAGAATGGTGCCGAAAAGGTCTGGAAGATGCATTTTGTACACATCGGGAAAGAATCACACACTTCAACAAAAATCTCAGCGGGGAGATTTGCAAAGAGGCCACTAAACTGTCAATTTTTCCACACGACCAAAAGAAGAAAATGATCCATCCAGGGCGAAATAACGGAAGAAACAAAATAGAATTTGCTGAATGGAAACACGATGATGTTTAAAGACACATTCGGATTGATGAAGTTTGCTCGGCCTGGTCTTAATTCCCGAGGGGCGATGTCATTCTTTCCTTGTTCCAAAATCTAAAGGATGCCCCCCCCCATTTTCCTGCAGCCCCAGATTTTTAAAGACTTCTAGCAAGAATTTTCAAGAATTTAAAGAATCCAATTCAAATAATTTTGCAAGAATTCTAAGGAAGGAGAGGGCGTTTTAACCCCACTTCGGAAATGTGTCAAAGGAAATCAAAAATGTACATTTTTGTGTGTATGTGTCTCTCTGTCTCCCTCCCTCTCTCTCTTTCTCTCTCTCTCCTCTCTCTCCCTCTCTTTTCCCATCCCTCTCTCTCTCCCTCTCTTCCTTTCTCTCCTTCCCTCCCTCTCCCTCTCCCTCTCTTCCTCTTTCCCTCCCTCCGTCTCCCTCTTCCTATTTCCCTCTCCCCCTCCCTTTCTCCCCCTCTCTCCCTCTCTCTCCCCCATCCATCCCTCTCTCTCTCCCTCTCTCCCTCTCTTCCTTTCTCTCTCCCACTCTCTCCCTCTCTACTCCCTCCCTCTCACCCTCTCTCTTTCTCTCCCTCCATCTCCCTCTCTCCCTCTTCCTCTTTCCCTCCCTTTCTCCCCCTCTCTCCCCTCCCTCTCTCCCCCTCTCTCCCCCTCCCTCTCTCTCTCCCTCTCTCTCCTCCCTCTCTTTCCCTCCCTCTCTCCCTCTCTCTCCCTTTCGCTACCTCTCTCCCCTCCCTCTCTCTCCCTCTCTCCCCCTCCCTCTCTCTCTCCCCCTTCTTTCTCTCCCTCTAACTCTCCCTCTCTTTCTCTCCCTCTCTCTCCCTCACTATCCCTATTTGGAAGAAAACCTTGAAGGTTTCCCCCGGAACGCAGGAGTTAAAGCTGCAAGAAATCTCCTTCTTCAGCAACTCTGAACAGTGTGATGGCAATTTGGTGCCTCTTCTCTCCCTCCCCAAACCCACCCCCGTTGAGCGCTTCAAAAAAAATAAATAAATACAAAAATCATCTTAGTGTCATTTTGACGGTCGCTGGGCAGACTGAGAGCCCAAAACAGGCCTCTGAGTTTGTTATTTATTTGGCTGGGCTGTTTTTTTACACGAGTTTTTTTGCAGTGTGTTTAAACCCCCCTCCCCCAAAAAAACCAGTTAATTTATCTTTTGTGCTGTGTGTGTGTGTTTGGATGTGTGTGTGTGTTTGTGTGCGTGTGTGATAGCACACAGCCTCTGATCTTGCGTTTGCTCTTTTGACACCGCAAGCTTTTAGTAAGATTCCTCTTTTGCCGCTTAATTGACTCGCTCCCCGGATAAATCCGTTTAACTGTCTCCAACTCAGCTTGTCTGCCAAAAAAAGGGTTGACGAAGAAGGATTCCCGGAACCGGCATTCGCACGATCGTTTTTGACCTGGGTCAGCTAGAAAAACCCACAAGCTGCTGCCTTCACAGAATTAAGGGAGCTACGTTTTCAGGTGGAAAGACCTAACCAGGGAGAATGCATGCAGCCAGGAATATTTTGTGGGGGTGGGGGTGGGGGGGGTTTACGAATCTGATAAACAGGGAGTCCTGGATTTACGGCCGCGAGTGGGATGGCAAGTTAGAAGGCAGAGGAGCGGCTTCTAAATTTCGTAAATAAATGAAATTAAAAATTAAACTTCTATCGTTACGCGATGTGGTTAACTACCTACCTGCCTGCCTGCCTGCCTGCTTATCTATCTATCTATCTATCTATCTCTACCTACCTACCCATCTATCTATTCGTCCCTATCATCCATTCATCCATCTATTCCTTTCTCTCTGTCTCTCTCATCTACCTATCTATCTACCTACCTACCTATCAATCTATTCCTTTCTCTCTCTCTATCATCTATCTATCTCTATCCATCCATCCATCTATTCCTCTCTCTCCATCCATCCATCCATCCATCTGTCCGTCCGTCCATCCATCCATCCATTCATCTATCCATCTATCCATTCCTTTCTCTCTCTAATCTATCTATCTATCTATCTACCTGTCTCTCTCTTTCCCTCTCTCTTCCTCCCTCCCTTCATCCCATCCATCCATCCACCCACCCATCTATTCCTTTCTCTCTCTGTCTCTGTCTCCATCTTTTATCTTCATTTATCCATCCATCCATCCATCAATCCATCTATTCCTCTCTTTCTCTATTCAATCTATCTATCTATCTATCTATCTATCTATCTCCCTCTCTCTCCCTCTCTCCCTCCCTCCATCCCATCCATCCCTCCCTCCCTCCCTCCCCCCCCCCATCTATTCCTTTCTGTCTCTGTCTCTATCTTCTATCTTCTATTTATCCATCCATCCATCCATCCATCCATCCATTCCTCTCTCTCTCTCTCATCTATCTATCTATCTATCTATCTATCCATCCATCCATCCATCCATCCATCTATCCATTCCTTTCCCTCTCTCTATCATCTATCCATCCATCCATCCAACCTCCAAGAATTTAGAATGAGATCTGGAAGAGTGTGAAAACAGGACGTTACCCCAACTAAGAAAGACATAAGATGTCGCCTTTATAGAGGAAAGACAGTCGGTAAGTGAATTCTGCCCCGTTTTATGACCTTTCCTGCCACCGTCGTTCAGTGAATCACTGCAGGGCTCAAGTTAGGAACACGGTCGTTCAATGAATCGGGCTCCCCCTGTTGACGTTGCTTGTCAGAGAGTCGCTAAAACGGGATCACGTGACCTTGGAACTCTGTGACCGTCGTAAATACGAGTCAGTGGCCGAGCATCCGAATCTCAATTACGTGACTGCGGGAAGATGCTGCAATGGTCAGAAACGTGAAAAAAAAAGCTCATGTCACGTCCCTTTTTTTCAGTGCAGCGGTAACTGCGAACGGTTTCACTAAACGAATGGTCGTAAGTCGAGGACCAGCTGCAATTCAACCGGCTACCCAACGCCTTCCTTCCCCTCTTCGCCTTAGGTGACACGGCAGGCTCCCCCCACTGTCCTTTGGGTGTCCCTCCTCCTCCCCTACCCGAATGAATCGTCTGTCCTTGGATGGGGAAAAGAAAGATTTGGGAACACTTGAAGAGAGTGTCAAAAAACAAACAGCCGGAAAGCAGATTATTTTGTTAGCATAACAAGAGATAAGCGGAAACAAGGGATGTGAAGTACGGGGAGGGTGGGGGAAATGTCTTTCAAGAGTCATCTCAGCCTTTCCAGGTACATCAGACAGATAAACGTGACCGGATAAACTCGTTTTATTTTCATGGCAAAGCGATGTTAACAGAACCTTGCGAGTCCGAAAGTACGAATTTTCCACGGTCTCCTTTACACCTTGAGAAGCTAGGGAGTGTCTTGTTTACAGCTTGAGAAGCTAGGGAGGGTCTCCTTTACAACTTGAGAAGCTAGGGAGGATCTCCTTTACAGCTTGAGAAGCTAGAGAGGGTCTCCTTTACAGCTTGAGAAGCTAGGGAGGGTCTCCTTTGAGGATCTCCTTTACAGTAGGGAGGGTCTCTTTTGAGGGTCTTGTTTACAGCTTGAGAAGCTAGGGAGGGTCTCGTTTACAGCTTGAGAAGCTAGGGAGGATCTCCTTTACAGCTTGAGAAGCTAGGGAGGGTCTCCTTTACAGCTTCAAAAGCTAGGGAGGATCTCCTTTACAGCTTGAGAAGCTAGGGAGGGTCTCCTTTACAGCTTGAGAAGCTAGGGAGGGTCTCCTTTAAGGGTCTCCTTTACAGTAGGGAGGGTCTCCTTTACAGCTTGGGAAGCTAGGGAGGGTCTCTCTCTCTCCCTCTTTCTCTCTCTCTCTCTCTCGCTCGCTCTCTCCCCATCATACAGCTGAGGACCAGGCGGTCTCTTATCTGACCTTTCAGAAACAAATGGCAGCTGACTCTTATTTACGACGGTCACGGTGTCCCAGGGCCCGCTTTGGAGAAGCCAAGTCAAGGGGGAAGCCTGATTCGCTTAACCACCCGTGTTCCTAACATAACCACTTCAGCAATTCACTTAACAACGGTAGCCAGAAAGGTCGTAAAACGGGGTAAAATTCGCATAGCCACCGTCTTGCTGAGCCACCGAAATGTGGGGTTCAATTGCGGTCGTAAAGTCGAGGACTACAGATATTCCCGGATGTGCTTCCGGTCTGGACTACCTAGCAGGGCTGACACAGGGCCGAGGAGGAAGAAGGGGGGGAAAGTGGGGGCGGGGGGGAACGGAGCCCCTAAACACCCCCTAAGACCCATTTTGGAGTTTGCTCCGGTTGAAATGCAGGCATGTCGGCCAAACATCTGGGACGCGTTCTCAAATAAAAAAGAGGTTTTTCATTTCGAGCACACCTGTCCTTAGGCGGCGAGCGAACTCACCTGCAGGCAAGTAAATAATTCAGTATAAAGCGCCTAGAAAATGGGTTTTAAAAAAATGCAATCGGGAGAGTTCGTTGGGACAAATCAAGGACGTGTTATCAAGCTTGGGAGGGAGTCTAAAAAAGCCGAAGGGAGGGGGAAAATGGATGCAAAAACATACAATCGTGCAAAAGAAGACCTTGGGAGTCCTAACCGGATGATCCCTTAAACACGAGCCAATCCGTGTGCGACGGCAGCCGAAAGAGCCAATACGATGCTGCGCCATTTCAGGAAGCTCAAACGGCCCAAGGAGCTGCTGATCCAGTTCTACAGAGGAACTATTGAGTCTGTCATCTGCAGCTCCATAACTGTCTGGTTTGGCTCTGCAACCCAACAAGACAGACCGAGACTTCAGGGGATAATTAGAACGGCAGAAAAAACCGTGGCTACCAACCTTCCTTCCATGGAGGACCTGTCTACTGCACGAGTCAAAAAAGAGGGCTGGGAAAATATCTACAGACCCCTCGCATCCTCAACATAAACTGCTTCAACTCCTACCCTCAAAACGACGCTATAAGGCACTGCACACCAGAACAACTAGACACAAGGACAGTTTTTTCCCGAACGCCATCATTCTGCTAAGCAACTAATTCCCTCAACAGTGAGAAACTAGTTACTAAGTCTACACTACTATTACTATTAATCTTCTCATCGTTCCTATCATCCCTCTCCTTCCACTTACGACTGTATGACTGTAATCTTGTTGCTTGCATCCTTACAATTTATATTGATATTGTTTCCTGATTGCTTATTTGTTCCCTGTGACTATCATTAAGTGTTGTACCTTATGATTCTTGACGAACGTATCTTTTCTTTTATGTATACGGAGAGCGTAGGCACCAAAGACAAATTCCTTGTGTGTCCAATCACACTTGGCCAATAAAAAGTTCTGTTCTATTCTATTCTATTCTATTCTATTCTATTCTATTCTATTCTATTCTATTCTATTCTATTCTATTCTATTACTATATTCTATTCTATTCTATTCCTATTCCTATTTCTATTCTATTACTATATTCTATTCTATTCTATTCTCCACTCCACTTTATCCCATCCTATCATTATGTATTCTATTCTATTCTATTCTATTCTATTCTATTCTATTCTGTTCTGTTCTGTTCTGTTCCGTTCCGTTCCGTTCCGTTCCGTTCCGTTCCATTCCATTCCATTCCAACTATTCTATTCTATTCTATTCTATTCTATTCTATTCTATTCTATTCTATTCTATTCTATTCTATTCTATTCTATTCTATTC